>JAOYMU010000192.1:102177876-102193799 GCA_025802295.1 Psammodynastes pulverulentus | reverse complement strand
TTGCCTGGTCAGTCAGTCAGTCAGTCAGTCAGTCAGTCAGTCAGTCAGTCAGTCAGTTAGTTAGTTGATCTAGCCTCCCATGTTATAGACCAACTGGGCGTGACGTGGCTAAATATAACACCAAAGCTGCAGCTCTTTCTCTCTTCTCTTACAGAGCTCAGAATTTTCTCTCTGGTGTCGTTGAAACAAGAGATAATCCTGAAAGGAAAGATCTGACCTCAGGTTGCCCATCTTCTCCTGCAAACCTGATGATGTCAAGAGAAGGAGGAAGAAAAAGGAGGATTTGAGACAGGAGAGCGAAGCAAAGGGGAGTTTTTATACCAGCTCTCCTGTCAGCATAAAAATAAATGCAAATTATTCCGTTGCTTTTAAGGAACGGAAAAAAATATCCCCAAAAATCTCTTCGATTGGTGGGGTTTTTTAAATAAAAAAGCAGAGATTCTATGCAGGGAGTCCTTGACTTACAGCCAATCACCAGGAGACAGTGAGTTCTAGCCCTACCTTAGTTGTGAAAGCCACTGGGTGACTTTGGACTAGTCACCAATGTCAGTGATTTATCGTTTGATGTTATCGTTTGAAGTTACAGCAGCCACTGGGAAAAAGTGACTTAAGACTGGTCCTTAAACTTAACAACTGTCACAATATCCCCATGGTCGTAGGATCAAAGTTCGGATACTTGACACCCAGTTTAGATTTATGACAATTTGCTGTCAGACTGGCCCTGGCTTGCTCCTTAGGAAAGAAAGAACCTTCGAGTCATGGGGGTTACGGAAAATGTACTTTTACTATGGATGCTGAGTGCAGCACGAGCGAGGAAAACTCTGAAGAAAAACCACATGAAAATCGTATTGAAAGCAATCCCCAGTTCCCAGTAGGTAGGTAGGTAGGTAGGTAGGTAGGTAGGTAGGTAGGTAGGAAGGTAGGTAGGAAGGTAGGTAGGTAGGTAGGTAGGAAGAAGGAAGGGAAAGAGGAAGGAAGGAAGGAAGGAAGGAAGGAAGGAAGGAAGGAAGGAAGGAAGGAAGGAAGGAAGGAAGGAAGATAATATCCTCTTGACTATTTCTCACCTGTTTATAGCTGGGGGATTAACGGGGCTATATATCGCTAAATACATTTACAGTGTGTCTATATTACTGTAACTGCAGATTACCATGAAAGTAGAGTTTGAAACTGCAAACTCCATTAGACCTTATATCATTGGCTGATGCAGAAGGTGAGAGGCAATTGTTGGTGTGCCAATCTCAAGGCAAAGTTGCCCAAATGCCTCTGGCTAATATATTTCCAGAGCCAAGCTGTCAAGTGTGCTTTTTCCAAGTATCCCTCTGGTTCTTGCTCCTGTTTAATCTGTCATGCACTGGTTTCCAAGTGGATACATCCACATTTTCAAAAGCATATGCACTGTTGCTCTGAAATGAGGTGATCCAGACTTGATGGAAATTCTTTTACAACCCCAGTAAACCATGACACATAAAATGATTTTGTGGCCACCATTTAACTAACCCTAAAACGTAATTGAACAAAATTCTTTCCCCTCTGCTCCACATCTTCCCCTCCCTTCTATTCAATTATTATTCTTATAACATTTAGACACTTAACAGCTGTTCTTTCTTGCTAATGGGCCCAAGCACGTTTCCCAGTCTAAATAAAAGAGATTGGAAAAATATGTCTCTACTTGGGACCCACATCTCCCCCCAAAGTCAAGGCTCAGAAAGTGTCCTGGAGATTGTTTCAACAATGTTGTTGTTGAAAACAGCAAAAAGCAACCTGTTTTCAAAAAAGGTGGAAATTGTGGACAGATCTGGAGTCCATATTACTCTGAAATTAACAAATGCGCTTCCTAGGGACTTATGGCATTCCTAATACATGAACACAAAGATTAAAGATCTGATAAAAGTATTTAACAGTGTTAAAAGATTTGGAGAAAAAAATAATGACAGAAACTGATTGGGAAACAACTAATTTCTTAGTCTCTGAATAGTATCTTGATTATCTTTTAAACAAGTGGGTTATTTGTTTTTATTTTTTATATTTTTACCCTACCTTTATAAGTAACTCAAGGTGGCAAACATACATAATACTCCTTTTTCCTCCTCCTCCGGTATTTTCCTCATGACAACAATCCTGTGAGGCAGGTTGGGCTGAGAAAGTATTTGGCCCAAAGTCAGCTAGGTGACTTTCATACCTAAAACTGGACTAGAACTCAAGTGTTTTGGTTTCCAGGTAAACAGATTAACCATTACGCCAAACTGGCTCTATGCTTGAGAATGCAAACCAAAACACAATACTTACACCACTTGCCAGTTGACAGCACCCAGGCTGATTAAAAACAAACCATCTTCACCTAAAGCAAGAACAGACAAACCCAATTGGCTAAACAATAATAAAACCTGGTTAAACCTTTAGCTGGAGAAAGAGGACCAAAGGGCCAGCAACACATTCTTTTCAAACAGCAATTCATGAGCAGGCCCCTTTACCTAAAAAATGACAGCTGTATAGATATTGTATTTAGAATATGAACTCAAATAAAGAATACAAAGCCTAAATAAGAAGAGAGAAAGCTAACTGAAGGACACAGTCCTAAACAGGCCTATGTGTGAGTTAAATGGAATTTGTTCAGCATTATATTTACAGCTATGTGGGAAAATCCTATTATACTTATTGTCATGCTTAAAATCATAGTGGTTGTTAGCTTTGAAGAGAAGTCACGCTTGTGTAATTTCCAAAAGCTTTTAAATCAGTACATATATTTAGGAGAGGATTTTTAAAGAGTTCCTGAATTAAAAGGTTAAATAGAAGTGAAAAAAATAAGCATAGGTAAGGTCAATAGTAGCTGAAACTGATGAAAGCTTGGTTAACTAAAACGTTAAGTGTGAATGCCTAAAACAAAATTCTGTACACTTGCCAGAGCAGCTCAGTTCAGGTAACATTTTAGTAAGTAATATTGCAGCATTTGAGTTTAATCTCCAATTTCAAAATGAATACTGAACTGTTTCCACTGAAATATCTAGATAATGGCTTTATTTTTACTTTACTGAAATTTAGCCAAAGAAAATTTAAATTGCACACCTATTATACCTAAGCAACGGCTTTTCGTTTCCAGTGTGGAATATATATATATTTTTAATCATAATTAGAAAAGATGAGACCTGATATAAAACAATTATGTCCATTCTCATAAATGCATTTGGAATCTCTGGGAAAAAATGGGAACTATTGGACAATTAGTCTAGGATATCTCTTTCTTTTAAAACCAAATGCAATATTTGAACTGGTGTATAATTTATTAGATCTCGGTGGAACTCATTGTATACTGTTACACTGAGCCCTGAGATATCTTTTTCAAATAGTTACTAATTCATCTGGCTTTTATTTTCAAACACATTATTTTAATGTCAGAGGAGTGTACATTGAACCATATAATGTAATCTTCTTTGGGTTATGTAGAAAAAACTCATATACATGAATATATTTGAAAAAAAATAGGCTGAATCATACTGGATAAACGCTTATCTGGTCTGGATTCTTACAACTACATTTTACCTGGTGGGGCTTATGAAAACAGTTTACTCCAGTAATCTGAATTGGTGGCAATTACCATACTAGTACTGTATTAGGCATATCACTGATTTAAAAGCACCAGTAGGTATTCATAGATAATTACAAATGGTACTTACATACACCAAACATCAACATACAGTGGGTCTCAGTAAGTTGTTGCTCTAAGGATATTGCTTACAAATATCCTGTTGTAAGCAACATAACACTGTGTTACTGAATCCAAGGCTGAACATAACGATTTAGCAATGGTTGTTTGTATGACTTTCATCCTTAAGATTGAGAATTAAGGATATAAAGTCCAACACAGAAACAGATAAAATGAAGACTGCCATGTATTTTTCAACCTTGCTTTGCTGTGGTTTAAAATGTAAATCTCCACATCTTTAATATTATACCATTTCAGTATTAATATGTGTGTGTGTGTGTGTGTGTGTGTGTGTGTGTGTGTGTGTGAGAGAGAGAGAGAGAGAGAGAGAGAGAGAGAGAGAAACAAAAGATTTATCAGGAATGTTCTACTAATTCTTGAACATATAACAATAATGGAAAGGTAGAAGTGCTATTTGGATATATTTGTTGATTACTAGAAGTCAGTGCCAAAGATATCAAAATAAGGACTATTATATAAATTTAGACTTTCCTCTCTTCTTTCTTCTAAAGTATAAAAATGCAGCCTAAATTAGCATGACTCCCTCAATCATGTTGCATTATAGCTTTGTCCAATGTGATGAAGTATCTGCTTTGATTATACTGTTTGGCTATTGTGTATTTCTGTTACGTTGAAAATAAGAGCTTCAGTGAAATGAAGTACAATACTCAGCAATGAAGTATAGCACTTATCAATAAACTATAATCTTGCACCAGGTAGTTTAACCTGAATTCTAAAACTTCATCAGATTTAAATGCAAAGATTACATTATTCAGCAATGTGGAGATAAGTACAATGATGCTTATTAAAAAGTATTTATTTTTAAATCAGTGCTAATAATGTGCTGGGGCAGAAAATAACAATTGGATCTGTTAATGGAATGTTACAGCCTATAAGCAATTTAAATCCAACCCTAACCAATTTAATTCCTTTTTTTTTCTATTTGCCCACTAACATCTCCTGAATGTAACAAAAGTTCTCAATATTTAAGCAAATAAAAGTAACAAAAGAAGTAACAACTACAGTGGAGCAAAATTATCCTAACAAAAATAATCTAAATGTTTATTAAATGTAATGTATATTAGTAAGGTAATGGTGATGCTTGAGACAAATATTGTATTTCATTACAGAACTGAAACTAAGCGTTGTATATTTACAATACAAGTTCAGTTTTGTTCTGTCCCTCCCCTCGGACCATCTGTGTTTCGAACTGGCAGATGCCCCTTATTGAAAAAGGATTCTTCCTTTTTCTACCAAAATCCCAATGGAAATATAATAGCCGCCCTTCACTATATATTCCTTTGTTTGTTAATTGAGTAACCATTCCCTGCTTCAGAGGAAGTAGGAGAAAGCTCGCTTTCCCACAGAGGTTTCCATAGGATAGCCCTCCTCTGTGTGTGTCTTCGGGGTTTCTTCGGCCGCTCAGGCCTTCCCGGGGAACGGGTGGATTGGGGGGGAGGGAAGGCACGCCCTTGCGGTTTCTCCCGATGACAGCGCAGTCCTCCGTCAGTCTAACCCGGCCTTCTTTTCTCTTTCATGGGTCCTGTCTTCTCCCTTCCTTCTTCGGCGGCGACGGCTGATCCGAGCAGGTCTGGTTCCAGAACCGACGGGCCAAGTGGAAGAAGCGCAAGAAGACCACCAACGTGTTCCGCGCCCCCGGCACGCTGCTGCCCACTCCCGGGCTGCCCCAGTTCCCTTCAGCCGCCGCCGCCGCGGCGGCAGCCATGGGCGACAGCTTGTGTTCCTTCCACGCCAACGACACGCGCTGGGCCGCGGCCGCCATGCCGGGGGTGTCGCAGCTGCCCCTGCCGCCGGCCCTGGGCAGGCAGCAGGCCATGGCGCAGTCACTGTCGCAGTGCAGCCTGGCGGCGGGCCCCCCACCCAACTCCATGGGCTTGTCCAACAGCCTGGCGGGCTCCAACGGCGCCGGCCTGCAGTCGCATCTCTACCAGCCCGCTTTCCCTGGCATGGTGCCCGCTTCCCTGCAAGGCCCCAGCAACGTGACGGGATCGCCGCAGCTCTGCAGCTCCCCGGACAGCAGCGACGTGTGGCGAGGCACGAGCATCGCCTCCCTCCGCCGGAAAGCGCTGGAGCACACAGTCTCCATGAGTTTCACCTAATGGCGCCCCCCGCCTTCCCAGCCAGCAGTCTCTCCCAGCCGCGCCTCCCGTTTTCCCGCCTTTTCTTCACCTCCGTCCGGCCTCCCTGCTCTGACCCGAGCGGATCGCCTCGTTCCCGCCACCCCCCCTTTTTTTTTAACTAAAAGAGAAGGGGAGCCACTCACTTACCAGGGAGCCGACTCAGGATCTGAAACCAATGGGCTAGTTTTGTGGGGGAGAGAAAGACGCAAGTAAGCGCGCACACACACGCGATCTCCGGGCAAGTTCGAGCTGCAAGGGCGGAGACGGAGCCAGCGCGCCTTAATTAAGATTTAAGAAATACCTATCCTAAGGACTCAGCGGACCTCGTTTAAGTTGTGTCGAAGTTCCTCCCCGATCTACTCCGCACCCAGATCCACAGGAATATGTATATTGTATATGTATATGTATACACACGTATGCATGTGTGTGCGTGTGGGTGTATATATATATCGTGTATTATATGTATAATACACGCGTACGCATGTGTGTGCGAGTGAGTGTATACATACATACATACAAATACAATAGGCACGTTTGTTGCAGGGGTTTTGATAGCAGGTTTTTTGAACGGGCGAGCTCGACCTTCGGGCGGGCGCGGTGGCGGCGACGGCGGCGAAAACAGCGGCGATGACGCGAATCGCCCAGGGAAAACAGCCCATTTGATAACCCTTTTTAAGCAACGGGAGTCGAATTCAAATGATTTCTTTTTTAAGGCGACAGAGAAACCTCCGCCCCTTGCTTCCCCGTCCTTCCCACTTTGATGGCCTATTTAATTTCTAGGGCGACCCCGTTTCAGCTTTGGCGCCCCTCATTTTTTTCGCTTTGTTTCGGCCGCAGCCCCGCGCCCCCTCGGAGCAGTGGGCAAGCGAAGCCTGGCTAGCGTGGACTCGAGAGACCTCCAATCTGACGAAGACTTTGTACAGATAAAGCAAGCCGCTATTTCTCCCCCTTTTCTGCATGTGCTGGTCCAAATCCAGAGAACAGAAGCTGTTTCGAAGAATGAACCCACGGTGAAATAGGATGTTTTGTGTAGATAAAGCATTCTTGTTACATACTGGTCGATTTGTGATATGTTTAAAAAAAAAATACTGTCTGTGCTTATTTATTATGGAATTTTGGGTTTCTTAATAAATGTTTGAGCCTATTACAAACCTATGATTTGACTTTTCCCAGCGAGTTGGCACTACATTAATGTAAATGGATAAATAAAATCATTTGCTAAGCGCATAGTGGGGACGAGGGTTGTGAGATGAGAGGTATTTTAAAACGAGGAAGCAAATAATTCATTTTTCCTCCAGTTTGGAATGGGGAGAATTGTCACGTGTTTGGGAATAGTTCGCTGATTTTGCAATGAAGCTTACAGCATTCCTTAATCACAATTTCAATAAACCGCTTGATCTCTTTGTGTCAAATGACTTAGTATAAGAAGCAAAGTTCTAATGGAAATATCAGCAGGGAGAAGTATCTGAATCTAAAACAAGCACTTGCTTGTAAGGATGCACATATAAGGGTTACAGTAAAAATGGCAAATACCCAAGTTCCTTTGTTCTGGTGGTGAAACATTTGCAACAAATAATATTTTTCTTCAGAGCAAAACGTTTGATCAGATCAAGCTACCATAGAGGACACAAAGCATACAATAGGAAAACCCCCTTTTCAGATATCTTAAAAATTCTGCTTGTGTATATTTCATGTGGATTACAAACTCTGTGAATAGCAAAAAGAGAGGAAAAGCAAGCCACCTTTTGTGACTATATTGGTAAAAAAAGGGGCAAAGATTAAGATGATAGGCTTAAATTATGCCCCATTGGGGTTTTTAAAAAAAATCTTAAATTGAGAAAAGATTGAAGGAAGAGTGAAATGAAATTAAATGTACTTGGTGAAAACAGAACATACATTTGCCATACATCTTTTCCTGGCTCTGAAATTAGTGCCTGTTCTGGTTGCTGAGACTTGCTGCCAAGGCAGAGAAGATGCTCACTTCCCTTCCTTGCGCTTTTGCAAAGTTGGTCTCGGAAAGGCCAAGTGAGGTTGCCAGGCACCAGGCAGAAAAGGACTCTGTCCTAATAATGGGATGCACTCACTTCGTTTATGTCTGCACATCAATTACACATTTTTTAATTACACACTGGAGGATGCCATGTCCGGGAGCCTTTCACAGGAGGGCATTGGTGGCTCCCAGCAAGCATCACCCTGGACACACACACACACACACACACACACACACACACACACACACACACGACAGTAATAATTTTGCTCCCCCCTCAATATTTTAAGGAATCTTTAATTTCAAAATGACAACTGTTTATGATTAAATAATGCCTCTGAAAAAGATGTCTGATTAATGTGAGCTTTATGATACAGCATTTAAACAGCCAACACAAAGACTGAAAATGTTTCAACATAAGCAATCATTCGAAAAATAAGCTCTAAAGACTCCCTACGCTTCAAGCAAAAATATTACCCTTATGGTACTCCTGATGACCCACTATTGCTTTGGAAAATGGCTACAGTATTCTTGAAGTTTTAATACGCTGTTTGTTAAACTGGGGACAGCATCTTTATCCAAACAATGAGTTTAATGTTTTCATTATTTTAATTAAACATGCAGCATCAGAGGAAATTTGGTCTTGAGTATACATTTAGAAGAATGTTTTTTGTTTTGTTTTTTGAATTTTTAAATCATTTGTACGTTCTGCTGGGCCAGGATTCATTTACTGGTGTACTCTAATCTCTGTATTTTTCTATACTTCAGCTAGGAATCTCTGATGGATTCTAAATAATAGCATATATTTAAATATTAACCTTGAACACAATAGTGATTTTGAAACATAATAAAGAGTTCTTATTTAATCAGGGCCCCATTTGGTATTTCCCTATAAAGAGGCATCTTTCTAGCCTGCCTTTTGTCTCTTAATTTAGATCATGGTATCCTTATTGTGTGCTTTATTCCATTTTTGTGTCTTTACCTACTTTTAATGTATTTTTTTAAAATAAAAGACTCTTCCCTCTTCTTCAGATTTTGCTTGTGTGGTGTTCTTGGATTAAAAAGGTTCTAATTCTGAGCAGTTCTTTTAACCCCTTTTGACACATAGAAAATCTAGTTTATGACAATTAAAATGGCTATGAGGGCAGACTTAGGGTATTCAAGGCATTGGCATTGCTTCAAGAGCAAAATCACCCCTTGATCTCATACCACTTATCCCAATAGGCAGCTGAGCTGTTTTTTTTCCAATTCAGTTGTGAAGCAACTCAAGTTGCAACACTTCTGTATTTTTCTTCCCTTGCAGCTGTTAACCTGCTGTAACATTCTAGTATTCTCAAGTTATACTTCAGATCAGTTTTGCCTACTGACCTGTTTGTTTGTAATTTTATTGTTTTGTTTCAGCCTTTTACCTTCTACCACAAAACCAAACACAGTGGGAAGCTGAGTGTCCCCACCCCACCCCCGGGTTTCAATTGGTGGTTCCCTATAGGTCAGCAGGAGGGACTGCCCCTGGTTCATCATGAGTTCTCACATTGGGATGGGTGAAGACAATTGTGGGTCATTATAAGATGAATTCAGAAGATTTGAGGAATGACAATAGTGACTCTGTGGAAATGTCCATAGTTAGGAAACTGCAGAAATGTCTAAAATTAAGTTAGGAGATCCCAACCAAATTCTAATTTCTAAAGGAAAGTACCTGCTAAGGCCTAAGGCAAATAACTGTTTTTTTCAGTTTGTGAGCTTCCTAATGAGGCACAAAAAAAACCTTGAATTATTCAACAAAGAGCTGTCTCCAGACACAGTTCTTTGATCAGGATTCTTACATAATGTATCTTTTAAATGAATGTATTATTTTCATGTAGAAAATACTTATGTGCATAATTACAATATTAAATGTAGCACATGAAATAAGTCTTCAGTCCCTAAACCCAAATTTGCAACATGGAGGTAATGATATACAGTATCTTGTGTTATTAAATAATATTGATTATTTTGAATGCCTTTTTTTGCAAAGTCAGAAGAAATCCAACTGACAAGCTAGGTTACAAACATTGTTAAACTATAGGAAGAATTAGGCAATACTCTTAAGAGAATTCCACTGAAATCAGTAGTGATACTGTTATTTTAATAGAGCCAGTTCAGTGTAATGGTTAAGGCACCAGGATAGAAACAAGGAGACCCTGAGTTCTAGTTTTGTCTGAGGTACAAAGTCAGCTGGATGGACCTTGGATCAATCACTTTCAGCCCTAGGAAGGAGGCAATGAAAAATCATTTGTGAAAAACCTTGCCACAAAAACTGCAGTGACAATCAACTGGAAGGCATTTATTTATTTATTTATTTATTTATTTATTTATTTATTTATTTATTTATTTATTTATTTATTTATTTGTTTGTTTGTTTGTTTGTTTGTTCGTTCGTTTATTTATTTATTTATTTATTTATTTATTTATTTATCGATTCATTTATTTATTTAGCATATGATAGGAACATGACAGAAGAGAGGTAAACATAGACACACACTATATGCACAATAATGGCCAACATCCATAGCGTTCCTTAAACTACACGTGTTCCCTGGTCCTAAATGGCTGACAACAATCGGATGCAGCCAAACTGCCTCTTGGGCCTCATGGCCATGGCAAATAGAAGTATATACCTCAAATGTACTTAAATAAATAAATTAAATCACTATATAGTATTTAAAGATGGAAAAATATATTAAAATTGACCAGCTGGTATAAAGCAGCCTTCCTCAATCTGGTCCCTCATAGAAATGTTGAGATTAGAATTTCAGAACTCCTAACTTGCCTGATCAATAGCCTTCATGGCTGAGCATTTTGGCTGTTGTAGTCCCAGCACACTTGAAGGATATCAGATGGGGGAGAAGCTCTTTCAAAGTCTGATGCTCTAACATACCTAATTTAATCCCATTGATGTCTGTTCTGGATACATGAACATGGACTGCAGTGTTCCTCATATTAATTTAAAAATGCATTTAAATGTCATGACACATGTCTGTACATTCAGATAAAGTAGGATTGAAATAATTGTTACACTTGTCTGAATAAAACTGACTATATATCAACTCCTAAACACTCCAAAAAATTGAACCAATGGCAACTATGTCCTGATCATATAGTTGTATTATTAACACAACATAATTATGTCAGTATGGGAACAGTATGGTTTTGTTTATCCATTTGAAATTGTGGATGACAGAATAATTTCACTTTTAGGAGATCTGTTCATATCTGCCAGTTTCTATTTTCTAAAATGTAGCAAAGGTTGTTTACAAATATGTTAATTTCATTGTGATATAACTTTTAAGTGCAACAGGTTTATGATGTAGTTATGCAGCAAAACAGTCTTCAAAAGCTTTTTAAAACTCCCAACCACATGCTTTAAGACAGTACGGTGAGATGAGCACTTAAATTTGAGTGAGGTAAAAATTCTGAGCCAAAACTAGAACTCCTCTCACTAATGGAAAATTCTAAAGCGTTGTAAAAACATTTTCACTTAATTATCATCCTTCCCAAATATCCATCATATTATCTAGAGTTTAATGAAAAATGTTGTGCTGATTCTGAAATGAAGTTTCTTGATTTCATGCAGGCATTTGTTTCCATGGCAATAGATGTATGCCTTAGATAAAGGCTTTGTGGAACCAGATGATCTAGGGTCCTATAGGGGAAATGCTTGCTTCTGTCTATCATAGGAAAAATGACGC
The DNA here is from genome assembly GCA_025802295.1 of Psammodynastes pulverulentus. Lineage (NCBI taxonomy): Eukaryota > Metazoa > Chordata > Lepidosauria > Squamata > Psammodynastidae > Psammodynastes > Psammodynastes pulverulentus. The sequence continues at coordinate 102,182,240 of JAOYMU010000192.1, read as the reverse complement.
ACTTAAACCTGGAATGTGGGGAAAAAAATGAGTGCAATGCATTGGGGATTTTTATTGTGCAAAGTTCCTTACAAACTCTACTTCATATACATCCACATTCACAACAACATTGTACATATCTGGCTCCTTAATTTATGATTGAGGTGGATCATGACTTGCTCAGGCCCTTTAATTAATCACAAGAAATTTTAATGCTTAATCTTGACGTTTTTGCTATTAATAAGTCTATACTAATAAGTCTATATATTAATAAGTCTATGGTAAGAGCCTTGGTGGCACAGAGGTTAGAATGCAATAATTGTAGGCTTCTGCTTACAGCCAGCTGCCTGTAATTTGGCAGATCGAATCTCACCAGATTCAAGGTTGACTCAGCCTTCCATCCTTCTGAGGTGGATAAAATGAGGACCCAAATTGCGGGGGCAATATGCTGATTCTGTAAATCGCTTACAGAGGGCTGTAAAAAGCACTATAAAGCGGTATATAAATCTAAGTGCCATTGCTATACAATTAATAAGTACTCTGTGCTAATAAATAGGAGCCGAGTGTCACGTGATTCTGAAAGACTACTTTGTACAAGGCTACTACATTCCAAGAGTTTGCCTTTAGTTACTTATGGTGTTTTAATGTGATAATTATCAATTGAAGAGAATATTAATAGCTGAGGGTTAAACTGTGAGGTCCTTTACAGTGGTGGGATTCAAATAATTTAACAACCGGTTCTCTGCCCTAATGACCAGCTGGGTAGGCATGGCTGGGTGATCATGTGACTGGGTGGAGCTCAGGTGACAAGTCTGTGTGTACTGCCAAGAACCTTTAGCTGTTATGGGTTAACCGAGAGGCAGTTTCTGTAAGCAAGGCAATAAAAATTAGTCTAGAAACAACACCAGAATGTTTCCTTCCTACCGCCCTTACAGGATTAGCCCTGTAAAGTGGAAAAAACCAAAAGGAGATTTCTTCCAACAACAGGTTCTCTGAACTGCTTAGAAAGTTAACAACCGGTTCTCACGAATAGGTGCAAACCTGTTGAATCCCACCACTGGTCCTTTAGAGCAGAGGTCTCCAACCTTTGCAACCTTAAGCCTGGTGGACTTCAACTTTTGGCTGGGGAATTCTGGGAGTTGAAGTCCTTAAAGGCTTAAAGTTGCCAAGGTTGGAGACTGCTGCTTTAGAGGACCTTTGCCCATGTGATAATTCATTTTTCCCCTAATCTTGCACATTTTGTGATGCCTTTAATTTTGATATGTCAGCCTATACTCTTCTGAGTTCTGAAGGATGAAAATATTTCAAATACATAAATGAAGGCAACTTCATGCTGGAATTAGCAAAATATATATATAGGTTTACTATATATTATCATAGGATAATTTCATCCTTAGGTTTCTGTGCATTTACATGCAGTAGCAAGACACAATTGATCATTCCTTTCCATAATTTGAGGATGGTATAATATACATGGATGCAGCTAAGAATTAATATTTAACATTGTCAGATGAAAATATCTGTAGACCTGTTTCACATTTTGCAGTACCAAGGAGGCTCTGAAATTACGATATCAAGCATATTTGGAGAGTATTTGACTATAAATCAGTTAGTTGCCCCTTTAAAACTATTAATTATCACAGCATTCTTACACCAATAAAATCAATATAATAAATAAATAGACAATCCCTCCTATATTAAGTCAAGAGCGCTCAATCTTTGGATGATTGGAAGATGGCTGCAGGGGCTGACAATAATACATGGTGAATGAGATTTGGCATGTATTTGGAAAAGAACAAGATTTTAATTTTTGATCTGAATTTTGGTAGCCTTTTTAGGACTATAGTTTTAATGAATATCCATAGTACTACTGTTCCAGTAGTAGACATCAGAGAAGCTGCAAAATTAGGCTTGGTGTATTGATAGAGTCCTACAACTTTAGACTGTCTACTCCTATACCGTGCACCAGGTTTTGATGTGAAGATCCTTCCTTAGCTTACTTTCCAAAGAGTTAAGCAAAAGTGACCTCTCTGGATTCTTATGAGAACAAAGAAGACAAAGTTTTTAATATAGCTCTCCTCCCATAAAACTAAACATATGCAATGATGAATGGTCACACTTGGGATGTTCTTGCATGATTCAGATCATATATCCAGTCAATTTAATGATTGCTGATGTGCAGATATGAAAATAAATGCAGATAGAAATGCTTCTGTATCAGCACTGCACTGGCCTACATGTCAAACTCCCTTGTTGGGCTGTAATAAAAGACTGCAGTGCATTGCCTATTAAGATTGCTTTAAGAAGTAACTTCACAATACAAAGCAAATACATATATTCACCCCTCATATGAAATAAATTTATATTTAGACCCCTCCCTCAGCTTCCAGCATAAGTGTGTTTTACTGTTTGACTGGGGTTGCATTTACTCAACCCATTTGCTTGCCTTAGCTTGCACTGACAATGTTAATCCAATTCAGGTATTAGTGAGTAGATATCGATTTATTTCCATGCCAGCATGCCTCCAAATACATTTGCGCTTTTTTAAATATGGCTTCACCCCGAATACCTACAGATGGTTACATAACTAAGCAAACACTGTTATTTATGTTTAGTGCTACATCACTTTCTTTCTTTCTTCTCCTACACTTCTTTCTCATGAGAATGAAAAATCCTTTCTCTTTTCTGTAGATCTGGGAGAGTTGCATTAAAAATCATTGACCCATTTACCTTCTCCTGCTTTTTGTTTGACAAATGATAATCCAAAGGATCTAACTAAGTTGGCAAAGCAGTGAAGGATTATACTGGAATATTTCTTGTCATTGCTTCCTCCTTGATAGTTCTATAAGAGGCTTTAGTGGATAATGTCTTCGGGTTGCAGAAACTTTGGAAAAGAGACACTATGGAATAGATTTTGCTACTTTGGTATCACTGGCAATAAATCTGGCCACTAACCCAAAAAAATGAAAGAAAGCAAAAAAAGTGTTAATTGGTGTTGTGCGCCTGAAATCTTCATGTTCAGAATAAAAACCACAAATCATAAAAATGTTTCTTGCAGCAATAGAAGGATGGTAGTTAACCTGTCAGATGAAACTGTATAACCTTTTTCTGCTCCTTTTCATGACAAAGATAATCTCAGCTGAGAACATTTATGTGAAGAAATAGAACCACAGCATGGAGAGATGCTTGGATCATTAATCCAGGCATCGACTTCCTACAGAGTTTTTTGATTAGTCCGATTCAATCACTGGATGTTTCAGAATAGTTATTTCCTTCATGTCTCACTATTGTTAGGTTCACCAAGTTTAGACTAAACTGAGGTAGAAGCAATGTTTATTAGTAATTTAGTAATACAGATTCTCCTAATAAAGCAGCATAAATATCTTACCTAAAAAACTGCAGCCATTCCTTCTTATATCCTTGTACAAGTTACAGCCATATTCAGAAGAACTAAAAGGACACGGGTGATTAGACATCTATCTGGCATATTATATTATATTTTGTATATCTTACATTGTAAAATTGCTGTATTTTATTTGGTACCAACATAGATGATGCCTTTTGTGTTGTCAGTCATTTAAAAAAAACACATTCCTTTTAATTATTTTAAGAACAGAAAATAAAAGGCATAATATACACAGACATTATGGTAAATGAATGGTTCTATTAATTTAAATAGGGTGAGTTGCAGGTGAGCTATGCTTTTAAAAACATTTCATTTTGCTTCACATGTTAAAGAAATACCATAAGTTTAGTGGCTAAAATTCATGCACTAAGCAGTTGATATATGTTGAGAATAATACTAGATTTCAATCCTGAATATTTTCTCACGACCAAATAACAGTTTGATCCTACCAGAGACCTCAAACACCATCTAAGCCAGTGATGGTGAACCTTTTTGGCACCGAGTGCCCAAACTGGAATGTGCATCCATGTGTGCATGCCGAAATGCCGGAAACCTGAAGACCAGCTGGCCGGTGTGTGCATGTCTGGTTTTTGGCTGTTTTGGGGGCAGTTTTCAGGCCATTTGGGGGATGTTTTCAGGCTGTTTTGGGGCCAGACACAGCCCAAAAAACGACCTGAAAACAGCTTGAAATGGCCCAGAAAACAGCCCAGAAAACAGCCTATAGTGGCCCCAAAAATGGCCTGAAAAAGGCTCAAAATGACATGAAAAAGGCCCCCCAAACACCTTGAAAACTGCCCCCAAAGCACTCCCCACATGGCCTGAAAACAGCTCCAAAAACAGCCTCAAAAAGGCCCCCAAAATGACTTGTTGTTTTCCGGTGGTCCGGCGGTCTGGTGGTCTGGTGCCCATGAAGACTAGCTGACCAGGTAGTCACCAGGAGTCAAAAACTGATTGAAATAGCATCTCTCTCTCTCTCTCT
>JAOYMU010000192.1:102154430-102164623 GCA_025802295.1 Psammodynastes pulverulentus | reverse complement strand
GCGTCACGTGACGCGGACTCCGAAAAGGATCCGGAACGCCGTTCCGCCCCGTTCCCACAGAAAAAAAGCCCTGTAGCAGAGCATTTGGGCCATCATAGGCATTCTGACAGGAGTTGTTGAGCTGGCCACGCCCACCCTGGTCACTCCCATCCCCCAAGGTCAAACACAACCCTGATGCAGCCCTCAGTGAAATCAAGTTTGACACCCCTGTCCTACATTAATAGAACACATTGTCATTCAGGGGATTTAACCATGGTTAGATTATGGACACATGATTGGGAAGCTATACCTCTCTAATCTCCTGTAGGAAGAGCTAGAGTCTATGCATGAAGAACTAGCATGGCACATTCATTGCTTTTTATGATTGAGTGGATATTTAAATGCATTTTAATGTATGCACTTAGAAAGTATATTTTTCCTTACCGATGAAAATTTATATTTAGACAACAAGAGGGAGTAATTAGAGAATTACTCATTATACTCCAAATATTCTGTATTTCAGCAGTATAATTTAGGAAAATAGAAGTTGAAAGTCAGAGATCACCAGTTGGAAAGATTGTCTTTACACCCCTTCCCTTAAAAAATAGTTGTGAGGAAACAGACAGGGAGGCCAATATGTGGTTCTGAAATCTTTATAAAAAGTATTTATTTACTTGCTGCAGTCCATGATAGCTTGTAGCTACTGTCCACATAAGTTGATGAATTCTGGAAATTGTAGTTGTAACATATCTAACGGCCACCAGTCAGAGGAGGAGGTCTTATGCCATAATGAATATTAATCATCAAGATCCTTGAAGCCTCAAAGCTCTATGATGTTTCTAAGTATGTAGTAGGTTTTGATCATACCGTTTAGAATATAAGATGGTTAGTTTAACAGTGACAGCAATGGGCACTTTTTGACATGTATTCCTATAATGCAGTCACTTCAAGTTTATCCAGTAATGCTGTAAGCCAGACATCTCCAGAAATAGTAAGATGCTTGAATCATTCTAACCCTACATAGCTTTGATCAGTCTTGTGAATTTTGACAAAAGAAAGCAAACAAAGCAAAATAAAATAAAGCACAAAGAAAATGTTCTCTACCCTTTCTTTATCGTATATGGTGACATTCTCCCTTTCTGCTTTCTGACCTATTTAAAAGCACTTCTACTTTTCCATTGCACTGTTAGGTGATTTGAGAGCCTGCTCTGATCTTTATGATTGTCAGTCTGGCCTAATTTGCATTAGTCTTATAACCCACCATTTTTGGAATACCAGCTATGACTTGTGCCTGATACTATAATATCATGTTGCAAAAGACATGGTGCATTTCGGCCCGGAAAACAGGACGCATGGAGGCCAAAAATGTCCAAAGAGTCAAATGAAAGCAGGAGAAGAAGCTTCTCCAGAGAGAAGCCATACCCAAAAGCACTGGTTCCTTTGGTCTTGCCTTCATTGTTCAGCTTGCCATACTCATTACTTGCTTAGTCGTTATCTAATTTAATTATATTCTTGCCCATCATTACCCTCTAGTGTCCTCCTCATTTACAGAATTTCTGGCAGTGCCACATAGGCTCTGTGACAATCTTAGAAATTAAAATAATGGTTGTCTGCAAGCCAGAAGATGGTTAAACATGCCAGCAGTTCCAAAAAAAGAAGACATAAATAACTTGGATTGGTAGAGAACATCTCAGCATATGTAACAGACTGGGGGAGAAGGGAAGGAAGAAACAGATGTCAAGGATCAACCCCACTCTTTTTATAACTGGTTTAATATATCTACTATGTCTAATTTAGAGTCACCCATCTCACAGCAGTGACTCTGCTCATGGCTTCCATTATTGGAAAGAGAAGACTGTTCTTATGGTGCCCATTTTGTGAGCATGCCCACAACATGCTCTTAAAGTTCCAGATGAACATTTTGTCCACTAGCCAAACTCCTGCCCTAATTTTATCTGAATTAAGTCTTTTGGCTTGCTTTCCCCCTTTGTGCAGCCAACATTAGAATGTAGTAGCTTTTTCTGTTATAAACCTCCTGATCACTTTGGCAAAGATTCCTATGAATAAAAATCATACTTGTGAACTATTTCACATATTTTCTTAGCTACAGTCTCCTCTCCTTTCCACCTGAAAATTCAGGGGAATTCCAACACATTTTGCAATTAGTTAAGGATTATATTTCCTTATTTTTTATTAATTTTATGTAAAGTGGGATTTATCAGTGGAGCATTCATTGACACTGACTTCAATTTATTCTGATGAAACTGACTGACATCTGTGTGTGCTGTTCATCAGTCATAATTTAAACCATTCTTAATTGCATTAAATGTAAATTAAGACATTCAATTTCAGCCATTATTTTTCATAAAACACTGTGAACTGAATTTTAGTGGGTCATGAGATATTACGTTCAAGATAAATAGGGTAAATTCAAAACTTACCATTGATGTTCATATTTCACCCTTTGTCGACTGTATTTCTTTCATAGCTTACTAGATTGGAACAATTAATTTTAGCTGTGATAGGTGCATTATTGGATAAGAATAATGTGGCTAAATTTTCTCCCCCAAATAAATGACTTTCTTAGCCTTAGCGCTATCACTGAAGAGTATTGCACAGTTTGAGTCAATTAAATTGCATTTTAGTTTAGAAGAAAAGCTAAATTAAGCAGAAAAGATTAATATTCAGGAAACTGGTTTGAAGTGTCTTAAACATAAGCTTCTTAGGATAAAAATCCGGCTCTGCTGGGACACTTTAACCATGCAAGTTGTTTCATCAAGGGTGAGAACATTTTGCTATGTAGTTCTCCATTTTAAATATATTTATTTTCTTCTTGGAGGAAAGCAGAGGGAATGGCAATGTTGTAAGGAGAACATCAGTGGGGCAAGTGCTGCTTCTTTTTTTAGCCAATTCTAAGGAGGTTCTCCCCTCCCTCTCTTTTTTACAGGGGAGTAAACTTAATGGCAGTTTGCACTATGACTGACTTCAGCAAGAAGCACAAGGTATTATTAGCCTCCTGCAAAGACCTGGGATACTTGGGTGCATAGAAGTATGAAAATACAATTTTCAAAGACTGTATAATATTGTTCACTGAAACAGAGACTACTGGACATCACTGAAGAATATTAATTCAGTAAGATATTTATCCAGGCAATAGGCCAAATATTCAAATATATTACCAGGACTATAATTTAATCTGATACCAGTTGGGTATTACCTTACTAACTGGAATTTTAGTGAAAACTGGATGTTTCTATGCAGGTTAAACATGGGCCACTTTTTGTAAAATAATTGAAACTGAGCCAATTTTTTTTTAAATGATGGAAATTAACACCGAATAAAATAAGAAAATTATTCCCAATCTGATAGGCATACTGCCGAAAAAGGGAAATTCAAATGGAACACAAAGAAGTATTTCATACTAATTGATGGTAAAATTATCAGATGTAAACTGTCATGGCATAGCATGTGTTGGAAGAAATATTCATCTGGTTCAGTTCCAAGCCGAGAGAAAGACACTGGAGACAAAATGGAGGGTGGAGGCTGATTGGAAAAAGGGTCCATTTATTGATGAAGCAGAACCACCAAACATGTGTGATTCTGGGTATCTGACCACATATGGAGTTGAGAATGACGGTTATTTATACCTTCTCTTGGGCCGTGCCCTTGAGCTTCTTATGCAAGAACATGTATTCTATTGGTTGTTATAGGGGTCATAGGTAACCCTGTAGGTTGTCTGAAAAGTTTGGTTGAAGTCTGGAGGGTGATGCAATGTCCCCAGGTGATTTTGCAATGTAGTGAGCTCTGCTGCTAGATAATTCTATTATGTCTTGGAGAGTCATGTCTTAATCCAACCACCCTGGAATTGAAGGTCTTTTGTTTTGTAAATAGGCTGGCCCAGGCTTTCTCAATGGACACCAAATATCTGGGGGCCGGGAGCTGGGGCTCTGAGTTTCTGTCTCCCTTAAGATGTTTATTTCCCTTTTAGGAGAAATATTTTATCCTGCCTTTTTAATATTTCTCAAAATATTTAATTCTTCTATTTCATATGATAAGAGCATTTGAGGGTCCTCACAAACTTATACAAGCAAATCTACCTTTTGTCTTAATTTGAACCATAGAGCTGTCCAAGTTCCAGTTTCCTAGCAGTTCTCTGTCTCAATTTCATAGTGCCTTTCTTTTATCCAGCCATCGAGCCACCTACCCACCCATCCACCCACCCATTATCTGTCATTCAGAATGATAAAACATTTTTCAAACTTTTCAGAATCTAAGTCTGCTAAGAGTCAGAAGTCCAACATATTCTTGATCTCTCTTGTTGACAATTTCATTTGTCAGAAAATCCCTACCAAGATTGAAAAACTGAAAGTGACTGGCATCTTGGTGGAAACTGACCATGTTAGCATTGAATTGATGATATGAAAGGAGGAAGAACTAAGAGGTGAACATGCAACTTGGATTTCAGAAGCTCAGGTTTTGATGAACTCTGATGACACTAAGGTAGCATCCAATGATTGAAATCCTAAAGGAGAAGAACGTCCAGGAAGGATGAGAAATTCTATGAAATGAGATACTGAAGATATAACTGCAAACAATTCTCATTAGGAGGATAAAGGGAAGAAATCTAGAGAGAGACTAGCATGAACACATGTGGGGCTCTAAAATGGGAAAAGGAGAGAAGATTCACCAAAGAAAAATACAAAATAGCTTCCATAAATTGTAGTAATTCTATCAGAAAGAATCAGTTCAGAATGAGTTGAGGTTTATAAGAGATATCAAAAAGACCAAACCAGCCAAATACCAAAGTTGAGTATATTAAAAAAGGAAAAAGAATGTGGAGATTGGAGATTGGAATATATGATGACTAGTAACTTGCATGGTTCCTACTTTTCTGATATTTTGGGGGCCACTTAGAATAATTCTTTTTCAATGGTCCCTTAGTCCAAGATGAAGATTCTGAATACAGTGTTTTCACTCATTGGAATTTGCGTTCATTTTCGTGCATTACATTTATCCAGTCTCCCATATAGTGTATCTATTAAGTTGTTTCCATCTCAAGTTCAAGTCTAAATCCAGATTGTAAAGGATTGAAATATTTTTTTTAATTCCACAAATTTTGCTTCTACAACAATTGGCACATCAATTGTGTATCATGTTGCAGGATACATAAGGCTCTGGTGAACCCGTTCTAAGATCTGCTTTCTTGGTGTAATGCATTTATATTTTCACAGTAAAAAAAATAAGGCAGTCTTGCTATTTGGGCACAAATTCTCCTGCCTCATAATTACTCTCCCATCTCTATTTTAGAAGAGATAGGCAGCATGTACATTTATGAGTATTTATCAGAAGCGAGACCCATGAAACTCAATAAAATTTTCTTGTAATCAAGTGTGTATAGGATATCATGATACCTAGCACTTCAAATAATGCAAAATTCTTGTGCATAAAGCAAGTCGGCATAAAAAAAAAACCCTGAAAAAGCTATATGCTACATCTTTACATGCAATGAACAATTCTGTGCAATGTTCTCCCACTGACCCACCTTTATATATCATGATGAAATACTACATTAGTTTGGTCATTAGTTCTATGTTTATGCTACATACTAAATGGCAACAGCCCAATTCATGCATGTGTTGAGGATTTGTAGTCAGACAAGCATAAGGAAATAAAACCCATGTCCGTCAATTACAATGCCATGCCAGGGTTTCTATGCAAAACTCTTTTCAAGAAAGCATTTTGAAGGTGTAACACTCCTGGGAGAATATGCAACGCAGGGAGAAATCCTTTTTGCAGAGAAAAAGTTGGACCTCAAAGGAATAACTGTGGCAATATGAGCTTCTTCTAGTAGTAAAGTTTTAACGGACTACTATATACGACATTTACACTGCCATGTCAGTTGAACTGATGGAGAATGAAGTGTTGCAATAAGTCTGGAGATGGGCAGTGATGCAATCACCCTCTCAGTTTCTTGCTATTAATATATGTCTCTTACTCATTTTTAAAGATAGCCTAAATGAGAGTACTGAATATAAATGGCTTTTGTAAGTCATTCAGGTCAGTGAAGCATGTCATTGTTTGCATCTAGTGTTCCACAAAAGCCTCGGTTGGATGACAGGTTCACTATATATTTTTCTCATAGATTAAAAAAAAACATAAACAATATTCAGTATTTTTAATTAAAATGAAAAGAGAATATCGTCTACGGTGAATTTCCAGAGGCAGAAATGGTTGCCAGTGTTTTCTAATGGTATGACCTTACCAGCTCATCTTTTGAGGAGGACGTGATGCCTATATGCCAGTAGCATATAAATTATTTCCCTGCCTATGCATTAGCAAATGTTTGATTATGATTTATTTTGGGGTTCCCTGAAAGATGAAGGGAGTTCTTTCTAATATTAGCATTACTAATGATTTTAATGAGGCATTAAAATGTTGCAAGATTCTAGGAACATTTTTCTTTTTAAATATAATTTCATTAATAGTTTACATGAACATTCTTGCAGAATTAAGAAACCCACAAGCTGTCAGTGCCCTTTCTTTATAGACTACAGGTGGAATTTTCCAACTTATCCAAAAACACTAGAAAAACACTCTCAGAGCTCAGTGAGGATAGGGATGTTTGGGGAATGCCATCTTTGGAATGTTAAAATGAACTAATCCAATCTACATCAGAACAAAGTTATTCTGGAGACTTCCTGATTCTCTGGATTTTGCAGATGGATCAGAAGTTGGTAAAAGTTGTAATGGTTCTCTGAATTCTGTGCAATAAAGCACAGATCAACAAAATATCAGAAACAATTTACTATCCTACTTTTGCAAATATGCATTTTGTACGACAATATATTATAAAATTTTGACTTAAATACATAATTACATTTTTTCTTTTAAAAAACCCACGTTAATACAGAAATATGTAAGAATGGGTTTTTGAACAGTTGTAATTAGAAAACAGAATTTGCTAAAACATCAGTCCTTAAATTTTCGTTCCTGAAAGCATGTCCTACTTTATTCACTGAGGTTTAATCCCAAGCACATGCTATAGAGATACAGAATCTAGGTTGAATAAGGTTTACTCTGCAGAAAGGTCACTGAATAATTCAGCATGATTTAAATAAAGCAGTGTGTGCAGAGGGGTGTGTGAGTCAAAGCAGGCGAGGTCACTATTGTGACATTGTCCTCAAAGCTTCATTCCTTTATATGTGTATGCAACACATAAAGAACCTGGGCTTAGATGATCACAATGCCTTGACCACTAGCTTGCCTGTTTGGACATTGCCAAGCTCTAATTGTGGGATGTGGGATGATTAGTTGAATTGCGAAGTTGTCTCTAGCTTACAGATCAAGCTTGCATAATATAGCATGAGCAAGTTTGTGGTGAATCTGAGCACTGGTTGTGTTGTGACACATTGGTCAAAATGTATCAGAAAATAACTGGAACTGTCTTCATTGTTAGCAGGAAATACTGTAGGTGGGATGGGTACCACTAAGGTCGATGTTCTGATCTATTCCTTCTCTAACTTACTCAAAAAAGATTATGTAAAAGCCGCAGTTTTGACCAAAGTTATCATGGTAGAGTGAGATCATATAGGAAACCACCATCTGACCTGTGAATGGAGTAAATTATAAATATGGGAATTGATATTTTCTTTTTTCTTTTAATGCATTTATTTTTGTTTGTTTCCTACATCTTATTTCTTTTCTGTGCTTTGCATAATATTACTTACCTTGAAATGAATAGCATATGCATGCATAAATATTCAGTTACCTCTGAGGAAACTGCATAGGTTCTGTCTACATGACATCTAATAAGTTAGCTTTCATGAGCTAAAGATTCATGTCCCAACTTAGATCACAATTAATCTGTTACCTTTACAATACAAATAGGGACCATTAGCTCTATAGCTAACACAGAGCAAATGGCAATATTAACCTATAGGGTGTTTCTAAGGGCAAAAACAAAATGGTGCATTAACAGTATTTCTGTTAAATTTAATACTTTCTCCAACCTTGGACCCTCAGATTTGTTGAATTGGCTCAGTGGCAATCTCAAGGGATTGTCTGCACAAATTGAGGCAAATAACCTATCATTTTTTGCTGCTATCTGCGACAAATCTGCATTCACACAAAACAACCCATTTGTTGAGTTAATACAATAGAGCCATGGTCTAATCAAACAGAGCCACCTGCTAAGTCACAAAAAGCCCATGTAAAATTCATAGAACCAAACTTAGTTTATGCTTGCATTTTCTCTTCTTGAGCTATACATACTTGAGTGGGATCATTGTATTCTGTACCCATGGTCAAAGAATAGTACAGTCAATATATGATGGTGTTGACTTAAATTAGGGAGATAAAGTTCAAGTTTCAAATAGACCATGGAAATCACTAGGTGTTTGAAGGCAAAGCATGGTCTCTCAGCCCAGTTTATCACATAGGTTGCCTTTAATCCAGATGAAAGACAGGATATAAATGTAATTTTTATACATGCTTCACATATACATTTTCCATATAAAAGATGTCCAGGCAGGTCATTGAATCTTACCTAAATACATAGTGTTGATTGGGCAGCTTCCTTCACCACATATGGGGAGCAGGGCAGCCTAGTTTAGGAAATTTCTACTACTTATCTTCCAACATTTACCAAGATTTATCTTTTTCTGCATAATGGTAATCTTTAGTTTATTATTTATTATTAGATTTGTATCCCGCCCCTCTCCACAAAGGGACTCGGGGCGGCTAACAATCAAGAATAACAACACAATAAATACAATAAAAATTCGATACTAATCAAAAATAAACCTAAGAATTTTAAAATTTAAAAATTTACGACCCTATCTAAAAAATAAATCAAGTTATAATTTTTTGAGCAGGAATAGGAAATTTTATCTAGCCTAGTCTTTCCTACTTATCTTTATATGTAATAAGGAAAATTTTATTAATTGAAAATCAGGCTGGGGGCAAGGGAATGCTAGTTTGTGAATTTTTTTAAAGACGTTTTAGGATTTCATGTAATCCTGCCCTCAGTCCACAAGAATATTTATCATTCCTCTTCTAATGCATGGGTTATCTTTAGATACTTCTTCAAAACTTATGTGCCTCTCTGAATTAACTAGTCTCATATCATCCTTTATCAATACCTCTCATAATCATGTCCATCTTTCATTCCAGATTAGCATACATTTCTCTGCTAGTCTTTAACTTTCCTTTGATTAAAAAAATCCCCCTTCCCTGGGTTCCTCTGAGAAGACGGTTTCTATTACTCTTCCTACAGTCTTGTTTACTCTCCCTACAGGTCATCTCTTTGCTCCTTAGATTTACTTATTTTATTATCTACTCATCTTTGCTCTGTTTCCTTGGAATTGTTCTTTCCTTGTCTACCTGATAACAGACCATCCTGACTAATAATCAAGATACTTTTAGACACCTTTCCTGGTAAAGCCAGCCCAGGTACTGCTACTTGTTACTATTTCATACACTTCTGTTAGCATTAGCCTAGCCTCTGTGATTCAATTCTTATGGCTGAGCTCATATACTCAAAAAATATATTAAAGATTATATAATAACAATGTTATCTTTTCAAGGTACAATGCTAATAGAAAAGATCTGAACAGGAATTTTCCTGATCATTTTACCATCAATAATCAAATTATCCAGCCAGAGACTAAAGCAGTTATGAACTGGATAAATACTGGAATGTTTGTTCTTTCTGCTAATCTGCATGGTGGCGCACTGGTTGCAAGTTACCCCTTTGATAATGGCAATCGCGGTAAGCTAATACTTGGATGACCATAAGGATACTACAATAAACAGTTCTCAATTCTTAATTAATGTTACATAATCCTCATCTTAAAATAAATTAATGAACTTATTAATAGCAAGTATTATACTAAATCAAAATAAGTTAGCTTTGGATTTTTATACACACACACACACACATACAGTACTTTAATTTACCTATTAATTCACCAGCATATTTATTTGTTAACTTATGCATGTTTTTATAGATCACTCACTTCCAGAGACTCAAGGTGGTATGTCAAAAAAAAAAAAAAAAGGAACACTAAAAAGCATAAACAGTCATTCAGTTTAACAAACTAATTTAGACAAACTAATCCAGTCCATGATTTATCTAATCCAGGGATGTCCAAACTTGTCAGCTTTAAGACTTGTGGACTTCAACTCCCAGAACTCCCCAGCCAGCATAGCTGGTT
>JAOYMU010000192.1:102107106-102118620 GCA_025802295.1 Psammodynastes pulverulentus | reverse complement strand
TGCTAGCTGGAGAATTCTGGGAGTTGAAGTCCACAAGTCTTAAAGTTGCCAAGTTTGGACATCCCTGTCATAGAGGGTGAAGAGACATAGTTATATATTCAGGGGTGCTTATTTTCAGTCAGGGTTTCTCTTCATAAGATTGTGTATATGAATGGAGTTCTTCTTACAAACTGTTGAATCTATTTTTCTCATTTTTTTTCTCATCCTTGCTTGATTCTCTTGCAATGTATCTTTTAACTTTCTAATCCTTCATTCTTCCTCTTTCATTATTGCTCACTTGAACACATTCTAAATATTGTTTAAAGACAATAGTTGTTCAATTCTAATTTGTTTACTACTCATTTATTCTTTAGTCCTGTAAATCATTCATTACTTTTTATTAACTTTTATTTTGTTAATATTGTTCATGTGCAATATTTTCTTCCCGTATTTTGCCTTATAAGTGTGTCTTTCTACCAGCAATCCTAGCCTTATTTTGTCTCTGCTGATAAATTTGTGAGTGATAGTATATTACATAATATCACCACAAAAGTGAGAACACAGGAAGAAGGAATCTCAATCAAATTATTCTGGGAAAGTGTTCTAGAAATTGCTGCTGTTGTCAGAAGACCTTGAAAATTGAAAACTTCTCTACTTATTTTAATAGTCTAAATCAGGGCTGTCAAACTCACAGCCCACGTGTCAGATGTGTCATGTTGGCCACACCCATGGCTGGTTTAGCAAAGGGGGGAAAATCCTGATTCGTCACGTGACGCCGGCGTGACGCTGTGAGTTTCACACCCCTGCTCTTCTCTCTCAAATTGTGTGTGACAATTTGGTAAGCTTCATCCCCCAAAATAGCATAACTTCCCTGCACATTTATCGCAATCTGATTAAAATACAAACATTATAGGCACTGTGAGAAATGTATTTCTTTCCTTTGGTTGATAATGGAATGGTAGTTCTTCACTTACCTGAATAAATAGCAGAATTAGGAATTCATCAAGATGAAATATCTTCCAAAAACCATGAGGTAGTATCTTGCTGCACTGGTGATTGTTCACTCTTTGAACAACCCATCAGATATGATCGACAGTTTAAGAGGTGGAACTGGGTCCTTTGCTGCTTAACCCCATAGAAAATGGTGTTTACAATTTACCCTTCCAGACCAATATAGTTGAGTCATATCTGGCATGATTCTGTAGCCTTACATAGCCTTAAAGATCTAATGCTTGATCCTTTTATATATAAAGTACTGTGAGAAGTAAACAAGATGCCATTTGTTCTATCGCAGATTCTTTCCCCTCTTCTGTGATGTCTTGAGCAAAGGGTTTGGCCTCTTTTCCAGGTCAGCAGAACCTCTAACACCTGCCAGCCACCTCATGCAAGAGATGGCTCAAATGGGAACTCATGTTGCAAATCCTCTTGCTCAATTGAAAATCTGAAAAACACTACAATGATTTCCATGCATGCTTCAGTTTCACAAAATGGTTTAGCATTTTAGAGGTATTCTTATTTGTAAGTGTCTTTCTACCATGACAATCTGGGAAAGAAAACTCATTAAATTGCAGTGAATAATACATTTAATAAAATAAGAGTCAGTAACAAGTGTGGGTGCTCCATCATTGGAGATTTTTAAAAAGGGATTGGACAGCCATTTGTCCAGAATGGTATAAGGCCTCTCTACTTATGCAGGGCTTGGCCTAGAAGACTTTCAAGATCCCTTCCAACTCTGTTGTTCTGTTAAATAATTGAGTTGCTGGCAAAGACCTAATAAAATAGGTTTTGTAGTTTTGAGTCCACTGAAATTTGGTGCCCAATAAATTTCAACAATAATAATAATAATACCTGAAAAAAGGATTTTTATGTTTCATATTAGATGTAATTAATAGTTTGATTATACTATTAATATAAACTGATTATACTATTAATATAAACATGAATAAATATAGTAGTCATAAATCGGGATGTGCATAGTTCTTCCCTTCTTACATATTTTACTTAATTAGAAATCATTGGGAACCTCTTACATAAAATACGTATCTTTTGTTAATATGTTTTATTGACTATTTTTTCCAGTGTGTTTTTGCTGCTGTTGGCAAAGGCATCTATGTATATAACCTTCAGATGAAACGTGTGATTGCCTTCCAGAAGACTGCTCATGATTCCACTGTCCTGCATATTACCAACGTTCCCAACAGGTGCAATTTACATCGCATATTTCATACATTCTTTACTTTCAGAAAGATAATCAGGGACATGCTTAATATTGATTTTATTGATTTACCTACACAATTTGCTGTTCTATCAACAAGTCTAGGCAGCTTATAACCAATCAAGTTTAAAAAAACCACATACAGTTAAGCCTAAAACAAGTAGTTTCATCACAAAGGAGATAATCCAATTTAAACCGAATGGAGAGGGGGAAAACATGTCTGTGAAAGATTCTAGGACAGGTTTTGCTTGTCCTCTGTGGAGCCTATGCTGTGGAGCTATGCTATCTCAAAGGATAAAATCTAGGGATTCTCACAGATCTGAAATTTTTGTTTCTTTGTTAATACTTTAAAAAAATGTCTTAAATTTAAAATGAGGTTGTTTGGGCTGAAGATAAGGTTGCCTGCACACAGACTATGATAGAATTCAATGTAAGGAAAGTTTAAGGGAAAAAAATGCATAAATTCTAGAGATAAACACTACTTTTTAAAAATTAGTGTCAATTGATTTTGTATAGTTGTGCAACTATGCTTCACAACTATTTTGATTTATTCTCATAGGAAATTAATATCATGTTCAGAAGATGGTAGTGTTCGTATGTGGGAATTACGTGAAAGACAACATCTTACAGCTGAACCTGTTCCATCAGGTCTGTATGCAGTAAAAGTAAAAAGCATACATTGTCTTTAGCAGAAAAGTACACATGTTCTCTAAATGGAGCAATATTTCTCGCTTAAGAATTGCATTTAATCCTAGAGCCACTGTATGGAAAAAGTAGAATTATTCCTTCTAAATATTCCTTCTAAATTATATTATAGCCTTATATAAAAATAGGTTGCAGTAGGATGTGATGGTGTGGCTTTTCTCATAGATTATCTCAGAATGGCAAGAATACATTTCATCCCATTAAATTTAATGAATAGCTAAATGAATTAGAGGTATGATTGTTTTCAGCCAAAAGAGTATATATCAATTTTGAAGAATAGGCACGTTTGTGTATTGCTATATAGAGATCCCCTCTTTCATTCAATATTGGGTCTATTGTTTACAATAAATGTTAGCATTATTTAGTTTAATCCAAACTATGTGATCTGAATTAGACATTTTTGTTCTACATATAACATGATTTATGATTACGTAATATTTTGAAGTGAAATTTAGTCTTCAGTCACTGTGGCTAATAACTCACCCTCTATATATAGGCAATAGCAAGAATGGATGCAAATAAAATAAAAGCAAATTCAGCAAAGTTTTTGATTATCAGATTTTAGGTGTGAACAGAACAGAACAATGTTTGGTGGCTAGACAAACAACTTTTTAAAAAACCCTTTTCTTTGTATTCCAGGTTTTTTCAATATCTGGGGATTTGGTAGGACAAGCAAACAAGCAAATCACACAGCTAAAAAGGCACCAGAGTGTGCTACTATTTTTTCCCTTGACCTTACTGGGGATCTGATTGGACACTCTGCAGCTGTGCAGGTTTGTTGGATCTAGAACAGCGGATAACAGAAGTTGCTTTTGTATGGTGGCTACTTTTTAAGATAGCTGTTACCTTGGTTTTGGTTGTCTCATTCTTCGGGATTATTTTTTTTGTCCTAAGAACATTTTATCCCTGCATTGGTGTAGAAAAAATGTTTGATAGCTATGTATGAAATTACATGATCATGTTTAAAATGCAGAATTGCAAGCCAACTCTGCCCTTAGCCTGGAGTTCGATCCTGAGTCAGGTTGACTCAGCCTTCCCTTCTTCCGAGGTCGGTAAAATGAGGAGCCAGATTGTAAACGTTGTGAACCAGTTAGAGAGGGCTGTAAAGGACTGTGATGCGGTAATAAATCTTAAATGCTACAGTTATGCTATCATGGCAAAATGAAATGATCATGTTTAAAAGGTTCCCTAAAAACTGTGATGGTGAAATATGCAATATGCTTGCACAGTCGTTTCTGTCTATGAAGATTTATTTATGAAGTGACTCTTTAAAAATGGTTTCTCAAGAATTTCTTTTATTTAGTGGGAATACAAGTAGTCCCCAACTTGCAACCACAATTGAGCCCAAAGTTTCTCTTGTTTAAGTGAGACATTTGGTAAGTGAGTTCTGCTCTATTTTACGATCTTCCTTGCCACAGTTGTTAAATGAATCACTGCAATTGATAAGTTAGTAAGCCAGTTGTTAAGTGAATCTGGCTTCCCCTTTGGTTTTTGCTTATTAGAAGGTCATAAAAGGTGATCACATGATTCCAGGACACTGCAAAGGTCATAAGTATGAACCAGTTGCCACACATCCAAATTTTAATCACATGATCATGGAATGCTGCAAAGGTCGTAACTAAAAAATGGACATAAATCACTTCAGTGCTATTATAACTTTGAATGGTCACTAAACGAGGACTACATGTATATTATTTAACAAAACTCATGTATTTGTGCCCACAGTTTCATTTTGTGGACCTTTATGTTCACTTTTGGAATTATTTTATTCTTTATAGCTGTTCTGTTTTTTTTTAACCATTGCTAGTTTGCTTAGATGTTCTAAAGATAAATCTTGAACATGTTCATTACTATTCATTACTTCACTGCTATTATAATGGACATGGACAATTTTGTAAAAATACTTGTTTGACTAGTTTTACTTATTAGGAATGTTTCTGACATTTGATAGTTGAGTACATTATTTTGATGATTTTTAATTGCAGATGTTCCTTTATTTTGGTGAGCACGGTCTAGCAACATGCTCTGCTGATCACCTTATTATTCTATGGAAAGATGGAGAACGAGAGTCAAGACTGCGCAGCTTAATATTATTTCATAAGTTGGAACAAATTGAAGATTTGCACTTAAGGTCTGAGATGAAATAATGTATAAAATACAAATAGGCTGTTTGTATTAAATATTTAAAATAATTGTGGGTATAATTTTAGGTTTGTTTTAAAATATATATTTAAGGGGCGTTTTTTCTTACCAAATTTGCCATCAATTTAGAAGAATGAGGACCCAGCACTGTTAGTTTCTACACAGAAACTGAATATTGGTACACAGACCGTTCTGTTTATCCCACAATGCCTTAATCAGGGACATTGCCAAATTTTGGATTTTTCACCAGATAAATATATCAAGATTCTGACGGTGCCTTCAAGCCGTTCCTTACATTTCCCTAAGGGCAGGTGAAACAAATGCAAATCTACATTTTTGAGTTCAGTCACTAGTTATTTAGAACTGCATGACTGCCCTTTGCCAGATCCCAGGAAAAGCGAAATTTCATGTAAGGAATTTCAGGCAGCTGGTGTATTGAGTATCCTACATATCCCAAAGCACCTTTTTGACTGAATCCAGATTGCTGTACAACCCTATTAAACACTAGATATTAGAATGGCATATTTTCTTGCCAAGCAATAGCATTTGATGATAGATAATAGAAGCAAACAATTGGTATTTCATTTTGAAGATTTTGCTTTGCTGTAATTTAACATACAGCATAATGAATACACTTATTATGATTTTATGCCAAATGTTGAGAATCTAGCCAGACAAGCCTTCAGTGAATTTCTGTATATACCGGTAGTTATTTGTGAGTTTGAAGAATCCTCTATGTCAGGAAGTAACAGTTTAGGATCTATGGATTGACAAGCTATTCTTTCACCATATACCTTCAGGGGTTAAACTGAATGTTGAGGCAGACTTCTATAGAGAATTGACTAGAGCTTTAGAAATATGTTGCAGATTTGTAAAAAACAAACCTTTTAGGCAAAGAATTTCACTGAACGATTTGGCAGCTCAAATATTTTGACAAAATAGTGCAGTATATATTTGTTCTTCAAAGTCTACATTATGTAAGACAGTTCGTGAGCAAAAAAAGTTATTGTGCAAATAGGTAGAAGTATGCTGAAACATACAGGTTCAAAGCCAGCTCTGATGAGGAATTCTGCACATCAAAATTCTTTGCTAACAAAGAACTTGCAAGTAAACACAGAAGTGGAAGATTCTTGAAAGTCGAGGCTTTTGTTATATGTGGCATATTTACAGTATTGTAGTCTTCATTGCTTATTATTTTGTGATTGATAAACTGAATAGTGTACATGAGGAAAAATAAAATTTGGGCATGTATATAAAGATTTGAATTCAATTTTTATTTCACAAGCAAGAGCAGCTCTTGGGCAGGGTTAATTACAGAACACTCCCAGTGAAAGCAAAATGTGATCTATCCACCCCTCTCTCCCCCACCCAGGAGAAAACACACAATTTTTAAACACAATGTAGCACTTTAATACATAGCAACCAAAGTTAGATCCTATTACATTTTTAACAAAAATATAGCTTTTGTACATTTCTCAGCATGGGAATTATGAGAGTATAATACAATTTTACATAACTTGATACAAAACATTGAAAAATGTTGGCACATTCTTTAAGCTACAATCATTGTCATTTTTCAGTTCACCTGTTTTATTTTCTCTGACTACAGAAGAGAATCAGAGTCCTTTTTGATGGGCAGTATACTATTCTACATTAAATGTCAATTTTTCAAGAGCTTCTTATAAAGCACAATATAAATTATTAGTTAAGTAGAATAATGTTTGAGTAATGACCAAGTAAATGAAGATTGTCTAAGCTCATGAGCTTATTTAAAGAATGCTTCTATTTTAATGAAAACTAGAAGACAGGGTACTGAAAAAAAAGCCTCAATTTTTTAAGAATAGCTCCTAGGTGATCTCAATTTAAACCAATGGCAGTTGTGTAAAAACACAGTTTTCATTCATTGTCCAATGCAAGCCCCATCACAGTTTTCCACTATGTTTAAAGTAAATGTAAAAATATTTGTGCTTTGGCATCTGATGTAAAAACGTCATACTTGAATGAGAAAGTTACATTCAGTACATGAACCATATCATTAGGGTCTATATTTTAATTTTTTAAGTACATATTTTTAATATTAGTAGAGGTTTCAGCATTCAGCATATAAGTGGCTTCTGTTCTTAACACTAAAGTCTTTAGAGTAATTGCTATGGCTGCAATCCAGGACATCAAGGCACTGGGGTTTCCTACCCCTCATAGAGGGATGAACATCCATTTCCCTTCTCTAAGAAAGAGGGTTGGAGGTCTTTGTAGGGGTGTCAATTCTGGAGATTTTCTATTAATATGGCTCATATATTACATAATATATAAGCAGGATTTATTGTATTTACGGCTCATGTATATAAAGCATCTGTCCCTTTCTGCTCATAGGATCTGTCCCAGCAATTCCTCTTCTAAGCATGTAGATGAAATCTGGAACTGTACAACATCATAGAGCATGGCATACTGTGGCAGATGCAAAGAAATGTTTTAAAACGGAGTGCTAGTTGTTCATTTTACTACTTGTCTAGACTTTCATATATGGCTGATGTTACCCATTAAAAGGCAGAGAAAAGTATGGGTTTGTCTAATTTATATCAGCTACAATTTTCTAAAAGATTAGTTAACAAGCAAAACACATACAAGGATTTCTCATGTGTAAAAATCACAGTGTGCAGCGAGTCCTCACTGTAACAAAGGGCCAGTGAGGGAGATATCTCTGGGCATACAAACTTGCCCCTGATAATGAAATCTGCTGGGAAGCCTGCATAGGGAGAAGGGCTCCACGCATAGACAGGCTTGAATCACAGTAATCATAAATATATAAATGAGAACGAACGAAGTCTGACAGATCAGCAATTACATTAAGAAATTCTCATTTAGTGAGGTCAACACATACGCCTTTTTGCTCTACTAATTGGAAGCAAGCAAGCAAATGGGTCCTGAATAAGACTGACTGGCTATCTGAAGGATAGCTCCCACAGCTCCCATGGCTGTGGCAGGGGGAAACCCAGAGATCTGCAGTAGATCCTGGAAGTAGATACAATAGGAAATGAGATACATCCATGTTTGAGATATTAGGGTCTCAGTGGGTGAATTCAAATCGGTTGTTCTCAGGGTCAAAAAAGTGATCAGTGTATAATGTAATACGTACTTGCTATGAACAAGGCTTTTGTAAAATAAACTTTCAATTAAATATTGTTCATAATTTTTTTTTTCAAAGAAGCTACTTTTTCTTGCTTTATATTTTATGTATATAATTGATTTTGGCTAGTAAAGTAAATATCATTTGACAAATTACAACCATTTTATAAAACTACCCTTAAAAGGATCTATTATTCCACAAAAAAACAGGATAGCATTTATAAACCATTTCTTGTCTCTAAATTATGTCCTTTATTTTTTTAAAAAAAGCTCATAGTTTTATAGAATTTTGAACTATTTAAAATTGAGAAACAATATTTTTCTCCGCATTTCCCAGTTGGTTACTTCATTGTGAAGGAAATTCAACCCTTCTTGGGTCCATACCAGTATATGGTTCACAGTGTACGTGGTAGGCTATGATCTGTCTTTTGTTCTCTTCAGCTTCCAAGATTATTCTCTGAAGGGAGACGAAGGCTCCTACACTTTGATTCATCTAATTTTTTCCAGTGTTTGTAGTTATTTGCTAGGTGTTGCATCAGACCAGGTAGATATGCAAATGCTGAGAGATACAGAGGGGTGGGGTGGGGGAAGCAATGCCATACTTATTTTAAAATTTCTGCAGTCTTTCAGCCTTTGTATATTTAGGATCAACTATTAGCATTATACAAAGAATCATTTTATATGCCTAGCAGTAGCACAGCCAGGTAACTTAGCCCTTCCTCTTCAAAGTTTTTTCTCCCCTAGTACAGCTTACAACAGAACGTGGGATATCGTTTCCAGTTTAGAACTTAATAACTTTTTTGCACGTGTTCATTAACAAATTTATTCCATCATGCATCTGACTTAAATTCATTTTAAAAAATACATGAAAAATCATATTTAAACATTTGTGAAATTTTGAGAATTCTGATCCATATAATTACATTCCAATTCATTTATGGGAGAGGCAAATCCACTGAGTTAATTTCAGACTCCTCCAGCAATGAACTCTTGCTGTAATTCACAGTTTTTAACATTGTCCTTAACAATTAACAGCCTTCTGCAACCACTGAGCATGGCCAATCCTCATCGAACTCATCGTTTTCATCTAGCACCCAAGTTATTTGGGAAACCATGCAATTTTTCCTACTGATATTTTATAGTTTCATTTTGCCTTTACAATATAATTAGGTGCTTCTGCCAGAATTTACAGCTGTAGAATTAAGAGTTATAGCATTATTAAATCCCATACAGCTGTGACTTAAATATAATTTCTCTCCAGGCTAGCCTTTTAAAAACAGTGTTAAAATAACTTTAACCAGCATGAAATTCTATGCTTTTTTTTTCAGAAGGCCACATAATCAATGGGAAGAGTCCCCCCTCCCATTCCCCCCACACCCCCATATTCTCTTGCCAGAGCAACTGTGTCTGGCTAGAAAACAGCCTTCAGGCTGTAAATAATGGAAAAGACAAGGATATTCTTTAATGTGTAAGACCTGTTGGACCGCTTGGCAAAATAATAAAAGATGCATTTCTCAAAAGGGAAGAGGAAAAATGAAAATTCTTACCATCCCAAGCATCAAACATGTCCATTATAAAGTAATCAATGAAGGATATCTGAGACTTCGGGATACTGCAGGTATTTCGATCAAATACGGGCATCACAACAGGTAGGCCCTGCTTCTTTTCTTCATCGGTCTGTGGGGGGAATTTTTAGACTTTATAACCAGGTTGAAAATTACAAAAGTAGATCAATGGTCCGTTTTATAATTAATTATTGGGCTCAAACTGATGTAGCAAAGGAAACATATAACTCAAGGAACAAAACTGAGTTTGCTGGCAACTGAAAATGTAATACTAAATTAAATTAGATCTACTGTCCTACTTTTTATAAGGGAAAATAATATGGGATTGTTAAATCATTGTCTGCTTTTAATCAAACTGTACCCTAAGATAAACAGACATGTAACAAATCATGTCCATGAAAAGTAGCTTTTCACTTCTTATTTAGGATTATTTTGCTACTGCTTTTCTCACACACAATTCATATCATAAGATTAAGATCAGAATTTGTTTTGTCAACTTTTAACATGGTAGGAGCTGATGGTATTGCTCTGTCATTAGAGTCTGTCTCTTACAAGACGATTAAGAAGCAGATTGTCCATTTTAACATGATGTTAATCACCCAAAATCAAATATGCAAACAAGGCACCATACAAATGGAATTAAATTAAAAACTATTGGGGAATGGGAAATAGTTGTTCAGTAAAACAAATAAAATTATTACATTAAGATTTTCATGTTAATTTGATTACTACAAAAGCATTAGATTTTAGAATGATAAACTAAAATGTTTCTTTGATTTTCTAACAACAGTAAATCCATACCTGGGCAAAATATTCTTCAGAAATTCTCCCAGCCCATTCAATACACAATTCTAGGGGACGACATGGATTTGCAACATCTGCACATTTTATCATCATGCGCTTGATCAGTGTTTGGTTATCTGGAAAGTTCTTGAGACTGTTTTTGTATTCACAATCACTGTCATTCTGGAAAATGGTTATTCATAGTGTCAGTTGGCATTGCTACTCATAGTCACTATATAATGTTAACATAATACTCTGTAAATATGCACTATAAGGAAAACTACATAGTCCCTTGGTGGGTTTGGCTGGAATTCAAGAGATTTGAGCAAGGTGAAGAAGTTGTTTTCTTACTTAGATTTATCAGAAAGTACAATAATTTTTAACTGAAATCATTATTGCATGTATGATTTTTCATTGGTTTGTGGAGCACGGTGATGGTTTGTATGTTAATGTACAATTCTCAGAAAACTGATTATTGAGTAATTTCAGAATTCAGTCTAATGAATTCAAGGTTGTTAGAAAAATATTGTAAATCTCAATTTTACAGTAATGTGATGACAATGAATCAACCAAAACAGAGACGAGGGATTCCTGTTCAGATGTGTCTGTCTTTGGCTAGTGATTTATTCTGTATCTTTATCCCACTATACTATAAACACATTTGTGTCAAGTGTCACAAGATCTTGAAGCATTTTTAATAATAGAATATTAGCTGCATATACTCATCACTTATTTCATTGAACCAATTTATTTTTATATATGCATTGGCTCATAGTGGTTAAATGCTCAACAACTATAAAAAATGAAAAATCCTATTTGAAATTATGCTGTGTAAAACTCCAAAATATAACACAATTTGATTTAGTGATACCTGAGCACAGCATCCCTTCAGAGCTTCATTTTGAAACAAAGTAGTCTCCATACTGGTAATTGTGGAGTGAAGAATGCAAGTTTTTTCCCTTCACCTTACTTAAGTCTTTGACTAGTTCCTATGGTTATGTG
>JAOYMU010000192.1:102074301-102085484 GCA_025802295.1 Psammodynastes pulverulentus | reverse complement strand
GTATCTATTGCTTAGAAATCCAAATGAATGAATTTAGTAACATTGTAGAGATCAGCTGGGTAAATGTAAGTGAAAGAACAAATAAAAACAGTGTCTTTAGTGTCTACTATACCCAACACATTCAAGAAAAAGTTGAAAATTTATTAATTTATTGACCATATTTTAAAAAAAGGTAAAATGCATTTTGATACACATTGCAGGATTAGATAACAAAACTACATTTTGAAAGGATAATTCTAATATTTAACTATATGATTAATTAGTCAGTATGATACTTTTAATTTACTTTTTATTATATAGTTATGAACATTACTTATTAAGAATTACCGTATGTTTAGAAGGAAAGAAGGATATTTATCAGATAAGGAAGGAGGGAGTCTCAGCTTTTTCCTCCTTGAACAAACAACAGTTCAGGTTGATCACTGAGGCATAGGAAGTGCCTGTTACCTATTCAATAATTACGTTAACGTCCATTCTTTATTATTCTTATCTTTTTTTCCTGCAGCTCATGAAATATACTGCGCAGGCTAATGATGGCAGGGGACTTTGTCTGAACAAGTTGGTTATCATTGTTGCTGCTCTGATGACAAGTGTGCAAATATGCAAGAAAGATAAGAAAGAAATCTCAGTTGGTAGAGACAGGTGATATGATTTATGCCAGTGGAGGATGAAAATATAAGAGATGGTTTAAGCAGGAGTAAGCAACCTTTTGGCTTCAGTGGACAGACGTAGAATGTTAGAGCCTATACACATTTTCACCAAATATTTAGGTGGGATGGCCAGACACAAAATATCAACTTCCTACATGCAATTATTTCTTTAGAGGTAGTCCTCAACTTACAACCATTTGTGTGGCTACTATTCCAAGTTAAAACACTGATGAAAAAAGTGATTTATAATTGGCCCTCTCACATTTACAACCATGGCAGTATCCCCAAAATCACATGATCAAAATTCGGTTGCTTAGCAACTGGCGTGTATTTATGATTGTGGCAGCATCTCAGGGACATGTCTTTGCCATTTGTGACCCTCCTAGCAATGTTCTAACAAACTAAGTCAAGAAGCCAGATTTGCTTAATGACCATGTGATTCACTTAACAATAGCAATGATCCGCTTAATAACCATGGCAAAAAGGTAATAAAATTGGGTACGAGTCATTTAATAACTGCCTTGTTTAGTAACAGAAGCTGTGATCTAAATCAACAATTCCTTGTGTAGCATATTTTTCTTTTTAATTTCTGAAATCTGCTTCTTTTACACAGTTCAACATGCTGCTAGGAAAAGTTTGATCCTCCTTCCTAGCCCCACCACCCAGGCCTGTTTTCTCTTTACATAGTGATTGTGAAGGCAAAATGCCAACCAATTCCTTGGGTTCTTTTCCAATCAGCATTGGCAATGCTGCACCAACAAACTCAGAGCTTGAGGTAGTTATAGATGATTTATGTGATCCCATTAGACAACCTTATTTTCAAACTGAACACACTTTTCTTGGTCTCTGTTACAGGAAATCATGTCCAGGCTTGTAGAAATGTATTTGTCAGTATCTTTTCACCTCCTTAGATCTAGTCAGCAATAATACATCTATAACTTAGTGTTTATTTATGAACTAAAATGTGGAGGAGCTGAAGGGGCCGCAGTTATCACATGCAACAAATGCTTGCATGACAACATGAATGTCATGTTGACATGAAGGTTTATAAATTGATTGTAAATGGCCTAACCTACAATAACTTTAACATACCCTATTAAATCCTGCATGGAGAAGTGGGAGAACAGAAGCTTCTTCCTGACCAGCAGATCTACAGAAATACAAAATATATTATCAGTCAATAGAATCAATGTATGTATATGTTGCTAAGAGTTGACAACTTGACACCAACTTGTTGGCACTGAATCAAACAATCATTCATGAGATTGAAAAATCCTCTTTTTGTGGTTGTATTTGGGAGGGGGGGTTAAGATCTCTATGGACTACAAAAGGAATGGCAGAACTGGAGTAACCTCATCAGAGAGAGCAAGACTAAAATGCTTGGTTTTTCTTTCCTTGATTTAAAAAAAAATCAAAATAGGTGTGTCAGGCTTTTGCTTTTTAAAAATAAAATAAAAGTCACATGAAAAAACCATACATTTGCTGCCAAATTTTGCAAAGATCGTCCTGAGAAGTTCTGGAGGCCACCGGGGGGGAAAAAACCGGAGACACGGAGAGGTATCCTTCCTTACTGCCTAAGAAATATTCCTCTTGAATTCACAAATGATAAATCATGATGGATATATTGACTGTTGTTCTTTCAGCTTCCCAATTATTATGCATTTTCTAGATTTTGGGATGGGCACAGAAAAATCCAACCAAGCTGTAGTTTGTATGGTGTTTGATGGTAAAAGGTTTGTACTCGTCTCTTGGAACTTGCACTGAGCTTGAGCTTCGTTTGCTTTGATCTCAGTTCATGTGCAAGTCGCCTTCCAAGAGCAATCATGCCGCATCCTAATAGTTTCTGAAGGAGATTTCAACCATGTAATGATTTATGTGTTAAAAGAATCTTCCGATGGTGCTGATCATTTTCTAGGCCGAGAAAAAAATTGAATTTCAGTGACATGTTGAGAATGGCAGTCCAGAAAGTAGTATCTTTTGCCAGAACAAAGCTAATTTTTATTACGTTTACATTTAATATTAAGATCAAATGTATTTGAGAGCTACATAGTTCTTCTGTCTCATTAACCGTTACAATATTTGGCGGTCTTCAGGGAACATCACAGGCTTTAAAGAGTTGCATGCAGCTGTGGGGGCTCAGCTTATCCTCTGACATAAACTAAGATGTTCATGAGAAACTGCTACTTATTTACTGAATAACCATACCTATTAATTAACAAAGAATATAAAATAAGCATGCCCCCCCCCAAAATACTTACATTTGTAAGGTAACAGCTATTATCACAGTATGTTCAGCAGGTTTTGTAGCACGAATTGACCTGGAATGAAGAAAGTTCAGGCCATATTTGATTAAACAATTTTATTAACAAAAATTTACCAACCACATATTAAGATGAGTTGCATAATTATGTGAAACTAATTTTCATCATTCTACTGCTGTACCCTGATTTTTTACACGTGTACTTCATGCTGAAGATACAAGTTTTAGGCAGAGCTTAGACACAGTGTTAAAGCAAAACATCTATTGTCTCTTTTGCAGTATATGAAGTATAACAACAAATTACATGTTTGTGTATACTTCAGAACCTAGTCTATAAATTAGAATATGGAAAAGTCTTCATTTATGCTTCTCTATGCCAGTTTAGCTGACTATTGCCATTTTTTCCAAAAATCAGACTCCAAGAGCATTTTTCCTAGCCAGATTTGACATATTTCCTTCAGCTGTTAGATATGATAAGCTTCACTGTTTTGAATTTTTTTTGCCACTATGGTTCTCATGCAACAGAGGATGTAGGTGCTGTCTTGTTATTTTGCAATTTTTACAGAGATTTATGAGCCATATTAAACATGCCCCTTCTAAAAGACTTTTCTGGCACAGAAGATGAAATATAGATCTCATTCCTCCTATCCCACTGTCAGATCAATATTACATATTTCACAGACAAATTTTGTTTAGCAGTCATGAAAATACACTCTTGGATTTGCCATAGCATAGCAGAATAACTACCAAATATTTGAAACTACTCAGATTACTAATAATGCTACTAATATAAATAACATGTATGGAGGTCCAGGGTCCAAAGATAAAAACTTGCACAGCTCAAATGAATCCCGTTATCTTTTATCAACAGGTTAGTGCATTTTTTCTCTCTTCTCATACCAGTAAGTGAATTATTTCTGGTCTGATTTTACTCATGTTTAATTTTTATGTTAACTTTTGTTGTATTTGCATATGCTTCATCCGACTGGCCAATGATCATCAATAGAATGTACTTCTGCTATTTATTCAGGAATTGAATTTCATTAAGTGCTTTAATGCAGGGGTGTCAAACTGGCGGCTCTTGGGCCAGATGCATCATGCACAGGCCACGGCCAGCTTGGCTCCGCAAAGGAAAAAAACGACACAATATGTCACATGATATCATGTGACGTGATCGATGGATGGACTTAATGGATGGACTTTAGAGGGTCAGATCATTGATTGCACTGCTATGTAAGTAACTGCCTGCAATGTAGATGCATCTGACCCAACCATCACTTAAAATGGTCAGAGCAACTCAGTTTAGTCATCATAACCTTTTCTTTCTCAGCAAGACTCCTGATCTTAGTTTTGGTTTATGGAGAGCCATGTTCCAGGCATGTCTTTTATTCAACTTTATGCCTGTCATTGGAACACAGAACAAGGAAGAAATGCAGGATTGTGGCATATGAAAACATCTTCCTAGGACCTCCACAGAGTGGGAAGTTGCCATGACTCCATGATCAAAGCCCTGCTGCTTTTTCACATATGTTGCACATGTGACACATGTAAAAAGGGCACGGCTATCACCTGGATTTTTTTTAATCTCTTTTCCACAAATGCCCCATGTAGAGTACTGATAAATCCTTCTCCTTAAAAATCTAACTTTATTTATATTCAGAGATTTCACACACTGATTTCATACGGAAGAACATCTCATCATATGATAGCCCACTCAATTGTCTAGAAACAGTTTTGCCAGTGAAGTTAGGAAGTGGATATGGAAATTGCATAATAGTATTTTCCTATACTGCCAGGGTCATATTAAATACAAAAACATGTAATTACCTACAGGTGGCTTCTGCATCAAAGTGTCTGGGGTTTCGATAATCTATAACAATTATTTCATGATGTTTATCAAGAAAGCATTCAAGTGCTGATTCTGGTGTCCGAGCAATGTTACACCTATACCCAGCTTTATTACAAGCCCACCAGAATCCATCACTCTGTTTGTCTTCTTTTGCAAAGATTAATAATACCTATAAAATACAGAAGATAGTTTAAAATTACTATGCATTTAAAACAATAATTTTGGTCTATAAAATAAAAAAATAATTAAAAAAGTAAAATAAAATAAAATAACAATTAAACTAACTTCTTTCACTGTATAGTTGACTCAGTAATGTTTAGTATTTTTTTTTAAATATCCCCAAAGTCCCCATAAAAGCATTCACTTTTCAAAAGCAAGAAGTAAAAAACAATGTTTTAAATGTGTGTATATATTTGAATATTATTTTTGCTTTTAAATACATAAGTTTTATATTGTTGAAGGGATGTGCATGGGCTTATGAATGTGTCTATAAAGTTTCTGTTCTTAACTAGCAGTATGTCTATTTCACTATTAATAATGTCATCATTGGTCCAAAAGATAATGATGCCGCTACCTCCCCCTTTCAGTTCAGTGAATAAAATTATGCTACATCTAGACTATCTATCTATCTACCTATCTATCTAATCCATAGACTTTCTTCAACTTTCAGAAGATACCTCCCAAGTATCTTTAAAGGATTCTGTTTGATTCAAAGTAAAGAAGCTCTCTATAAAACGTTTTTTGGAACCGTAGCACTGAATGTTTATTGGTAAAGTAAGACAGATAGGTTTTTTTATTGCCAAGTAAGAGAAGTCCTACCTGAATAGGATCTTGTGTCAGCCTCATAGGTCCAATTTCTGTCTCAGTAATTGAAGCCTGCTAAAAAAAAAGCAGCATGTAAGACTTTGTTTTGTCCCATTGTGAGTCTATATTAATGGCAATTCATTACAATGATTAAACTAATGCATAAAAATAATTTATTGTATGATAATTTTCTCTACAGTCCTGGTTTTAAACAAAGCACAGTCATATACATGTTTGTGTTTTAAGCCAAAAGAATGATCCTTAGGCTTGTACTGAATTATTCTTTCCTATTTATACAGACTTCAGAATTCTGGACTTTCCTGCTAGGGAGCACAGCTATATTTATTGATAGTTCTGAAACAGAAATACTTCCTGTTATTCTTAGAACAACTCAGTCAAAATCACATTTTGCTCTTGTAACAAATCAGATTAACTATTCTTCTGGCAGGAAAAGACTATGGAAATGATTGGGGCTTGTGATTTCATAATCACATTCTGTCAGAACAGGCTTGCTTATTGTTTCATTCACACAATTTAAATGTCAGGTACACACCTCAATTGTAGTCTAATAGGCCCTTTCTCTATATAGAAGACTAGTTTTCAGTGTTCAAACAGATTTTTTATTCCTGTAAGACATAAAGCACCACTATAGTATGTCATTTTGACTCTAAATGCTCCTTGAAGCGAATTAATGTTTAAAGACATGTTCCATAACGATAGGCTAAAATCATACTTGGAATAAGTACAACTGAATTGAGTGGAACCTATTCAGGAAAGAACGTGTGTATCAGACATCAGCTGCAGACCAACACAACTGGGACTTCTTTGGGCTTCTGAAGTTTCACTCAATTTTATAAACTTCCTGTGAACTACCCTTGTATTTATATTTATCATTTTTCCTAGGAGTTAAAATTAGGTACTTTGGGGCAAACAAAGAACCTCTCTTAAATGATTAAAGGAGCCACATCCTTTGGGAACTTCATACAGCTGTTTCAAAAGCTTCTTCCAATTATTTGCAAATTTGTGTATTTAGACAGACAGACATATTTTTGTTATGACTGCCAATGAAGTGAGGTTACTAGGTATGGACATGCTTGCAGTCAGTAACAGTTATTATGTAAGCTTTAGATGAGCTTGCCCTCCCACAGCCATCATACCAGACAGATTCTTTATTGCCAAGTCATGAAGAACTGCCTGATGAAGACAGTTGCTAAAGTATCCAGGAGTCGAATCATATCTAATTATTTGAAGAGAGGTTTTTATTTGCTCTCACAAGTTTTGCACAGCCCTAAATTTAGTTAGCTTATTTATTTATTTTACAAATTTTTATTCCATTGTTAGATTCTGGATAGTTCTCAAAAATGACCAACAGAATAACCACCATCAACAAAAGCCATGGTAAAATTAAACATCATAAAATCTCTACAAACAACAGCCCACAGCCCAAATTCTGACGACCCCATTACTTGACAAATACTTGACAGAACATAATTGTTTTTTTCCATCTTCTTAAAATACTGTCTACTCTTTGGGGCAGGCCAGGGGATCCCTTCACATCTAAAGGAGAAACAATTGAGAGGATTTATCATTAGCATTACCTTTCTTAGGGAAGGCGCCCCAAGCTTGCCCTCCCATGGACATCATACTAGATAGATTCTTTATTGCCAGATAATGAAGAACTGCCCAAAGAAGACCTTATTAAAGTATCTAGGAATCAAGCCATATAGAATTCATAGATTAACCAGAATTTTAATTGCAATCAGAAACTTTAATGAAATCGTTAATGAAAAGATGGACTAGGAGTGACATGATAGCAGTGTTCCAATATCTAAGGAGCTGTTACAAAGAAGAGGGGACCAACCTATTGTTCAAAGCACCTCAAGGCAGGACTAGAAGCAATGGATGGAAACTAATCAACCTAGAAATAAGGAAAAAATTATTGACAATTAAAATAATTCATCAGTGGAATAACTTGCCTCCAGAAGTTGTGGGTGCCTCAACGCTGGAGGTTTTTAAGAAAAGACTGGACAAACATTTGTCTGAAATGGTATAGGTTTCTTGCTTGAGCAGGGGTTCAGCTGGAACAGTTTATTCTGTTAAACTTACTAGCAACCGGTGCAGCATCTACAAAAGCATTGTAATGTGACTGGAGCAGTGTTACTAGCCAGGAACTGGCTGGATGCAATACTGGACCAACTTTAGTTTCCAAGTGGTTTTCATGACAGCCCCAAGTAAAGCACACCACATTAGGCACTGCCCTATGATAAGGGCATGAGTCACTGTTGCAAGGACCCAGATTCACTTGATTGACTCCTTCAGCATGAATCTAGTTCAACCAAGCTATTTTGGTTGCCAAAAAAAGATAAAATGAAATGAAATTTTAGTGAAGAGTATTTGAAAAATGCTTTTGAGAATTATAACTGGTTTTAATATGGTGACACAATTCCACTTTTATTGGAGTAAATATTCTGTTGTTTGGAACACTTCCAAAAACAGTTTCCCAGAAAAACACATCAAGAAATAAAGCTCAACATGAATCCTCTGTTTTCCTGATCTATAATCTGCTTCATTGATGCTTCTTTAGTAGTATCCAACATAAACTAAATTGTTTATTCTAACATTAATAGGCTGCTCAATTAGCCCAATTCAAACTTTCTTACTGAGTTACACCATAAACACAATGTAGAATGTACGTTCAATTCATTAACAGTCAGTAATATGTAGCTAAGCATTTACATTAAATGCAGCTCACGAAAACTGTAGCTGCACTGCACAAAAGAGTGCTACAAAGCTGTCATCATGCCAATTTCATGATAATTTTTGCGCAGCAAGTTAAGTTAATATTATTGTAAGATTCGTGTGCCAGTTTTTCCTTTAAAGACAGACTTGTTTGAGATTTTTTTTTTAAAGGTAAAGATTCATAACAAGTACTCCAAACAGCTATTCTCAACATGGTACATGCCTTTAAAGATAGGCATTTTAAATGCAACCATATAATTTTATTATTACAGAATGAGAGTGGTATCCAAGCATATCAATGTGGAAAAGGCTATAAAACATACTTTTTTTCCATAATAAAGTGTGCTATATAAGTACAGTGGTGGGATTCAAATAATTTAACAACTGGGTAGCCGTGACTGGGTGATCATGTGACTGGGTGGAGCTCAGGCGACAGTAAATCTGGGCGTACTGCCAAGAACCTTCAGCTGTTATATGGGTTAACCAAGAGGCAGGTTCTGTAAGCAGGGCAATAAAGATTAGGCTAGAAATAATACCAGAATGTTTCCTTCCTGCCTTCCTTACAGGATTAGCCTGTAAGGAAGTGGAAAAAAAGAAAAGGAGATTTCTTCCAACAACCAGTTCTCCAAACTGCTTAGAAAATCAACAACTGGTTCTTGTGAATAGGCGCGAACCTGTTGAATCCCACCACTGGTACAATATCTCAGAAGTTCTTCTTGAGATACTCTCATCTCTATAATAGAATATTACTCCTATAAACAAGAAATAAAATTTAGACATATAAGCATGCCAATATTAAGTACTCCGTCTTTTTTTTTAAGTGCACATTTTAACATCTAATTCCAACTACTATCTCAGGGTGGGGGTTCTTTTACACCTTCAAGTCAGTGTTGACATCTGGTGACTGCAATTTTCTGGGCAAAGTTTTTTTTGATGTGGTTTGCTGTTGTCTCCTTCCTAGGAGTGAGAGAAAGTGTCTGACCCAAAATCACCCAATTGGCTTTGTGCCTAAGAAGGGACTAGAACTCCATGTACCAGGTTTCTGGTCTAATACCTTAATCACTACACCAATCTGGCTCTCTACTATTTCATATAGAACTACCAGCTCTGGGGAGGTAAAAATCTGGACAAATGGTAGATGGCAAAATAAATAAATAAATAAAAAGAAGTTCCTAACTTTTTCCTGCCAGTTAGTGGTCCCTTTGATTTCCACCATCCAAATTTGGTAGCCCTAATTGAGTTAAACTTTAAAGAACCATTGATTTGTTTCTTAGATTTGTACTCTGATCTTTTTTTATTTTTTTCACACACCTCAGAATTACAAAAGAAGCATCAATGTGTTGTGATAAAAGCATCATCCCTTGCACATGTTTGTATTGATAGTTTATTGCTCATCTACCTGGTCTGCCCACCCTTGCAAACAACCATGGCAGGGTACACGTTACATGAGCACAAAGTCCCAAACCCCTCACCGGCATCCTAGAAAGATGCTGCCCATCACTAGTGATGGTGGTGGAATAGAAATCTGACCTCAGAGAAAGGCAATTCTAGAGTTTTAATTTAGGTATTCAATTATCTGTTCCTAAGACGTAGCAGAACAGTATCATGACGTCCCTTACTCTTCAAGTGTATGCATCAATCCATGCTACTGATTCATCCATTCCTGTTAAAGAATTTAGAACAAAGAAATGTGAAAGCACTTAAAAGCTAATGACACACAGTGAATAACAAACTTTCTTCATTTTCATAACTGATTAAGAGTTTTTAATGTCTTTTCTGTGTAGAGACTTCAAAGTATCACACAAGTAACTTTTTATGGCTGGCAGAATTATTTCCAGAACAATAGTTCTTACTGATTTGTTGGAAGCTCTCGGCATTTTTCTTCAAGGCTACAATTTTCTGGACACTAGAACTACTCCACTTTTGTACAGTACCAGGGAAACCAGACATCGTGCTCTAATGTAATTGCGGCATTGAATAATGCTGCATGACTTGTCAGGAGTACATAGCCTATATTATTCGTGACAGAACTAGTAATGAGATTCACCAATATTTCTCCTTCATTGCCATCCCATTGTACAAACTTCTAAGAGCCAAACTAGATGTGACAGTGGGTGCTGTATAATGCACAGATGACACACCAGTTTTAATAAACAAAGGGGTATGTTGGTTAAGAGCAGCTTACTTCATCACTGACAACCACAAGGCCATTCTCCGAAGCTGAGGGCAATGGTGGTGTTAAAGATACTTCTATATTTGCTGCCTGAAGAAGCTCTTTTTATTCTGCCTAATGGCTGTCAGGGCTACCCTGATAGGAACAAAAAGACTTTGAATGACGTCAGCAGGAGTTAAAAGCTCAGTTAACCTCTGGGGTACTGAGGTATCATTTCAGCTGACAGATTCTGGGACCACGTACTGCATGCCTGCAGAATATTTATCCTTGAGCTCTGTATTCTATTTTTGGCACTAACATCATGCTCTCCTGGGGGATTCCTCTTTTGAGAGAGAAGAAAAGCAGAGAATTCAGCCCAAGACACATCTGCAGACCTACAACTTCCATGAAATAAGTGCTTTAGTTATTCAAAAAGAACTACTTCATACCCATTCCTGCACATTGAATTAATGGTTTTTCCAAGGCTCTGAATGGCTTTAGTATTTAGTATGCTATTTAGACTGGCAATTAGTCTGAATTAGCATAAGAGAGCTTCCAATGTTCCTAGCCACACACTATAATCTTCACATTACTAAAATGAATCCAGTTCACAGAATAGTTTCACTACAATGTGTTTTTTATATAAAGAGCATTTGGCTGATTGCTTGATTATTAATCCAGACTAGGTTTTTGGGGGGTTTTGGGGGTTGGGGGGGAGAATACAGCAGA
>JAOYMU010000192.1:102034949-102049691 GCA_025802295.1 Psammodynastes pulverulentus | reverse complement strand
CCCCCCCCCCCCACACAATTGCGCCTTAGCCTTTCAAGCTCGCACATTGCCAGCAAGACAAATCTGGGGAGCCTTATTTAGTAGATTACAGCAGTGAGGCTTGCGCGTATGCTGAGACGAGACAAACTCGATACACTAGTTTATTTGCCTGTACTCTAAAAGTGAAAATCATAAAATTTACATTCTTAAACTACTTGCATTTTCAGTTCCTTTATATCAATATATTTCTGGAACTGTTCTTTGTATTTGGGAGTGAATGAAGAATTGGCAGATAGTACTTATATTGTATCACAATGAAAATAAGCTTAATAAAATGTCTTTCACTATTGGGCCAAAGGGAATTCTTGATTGTTGTGTAAGTTCTCTGCCTGTAGCCACTTTTCCAGATATATCACATCCTGTCCGTGAACTCTCGAGGGCTAAACAATGTTATTTCCTCTTGGGCAATTAATAATTGGCCCATGAAGGAGGTCTGAGAAAATAAGGCAGTTCCAAGTACTGCATTTATTGGTTACAACCTCCAAAATAAAATTGTGCAAAAGCAAGTCACATTCCTTTAACTTGCTAGATATAGGAATACCATTGCTACTTGCACATATTTTTCTCAAACGTCATGGCAGCTGAAAGTAGCTTTTCTATATTATTAAATAGTATTATTTTTGTAAATCGTGTTTGATCTTGAAACATATATAAAATTTTGATTAGTAAATCTATAGCACGATTGATTGCATACCTGAATTTAGATGTACATGAATTATATGGTAAATATTAATTCAAACCTGTTTTCCTTCCAATAGGATTATCAAAAAACTGAAAAAGAGATCTTGCTACAGTAGGTATCTTAATAAACATCAAACAAGATACTTGAGATTTCCTTTCAACGTGCCCTTTACAGAGCAGTGTTTTAAATATCTAAGTCTACTGTAGAATCACCTATATTGTTACATGTGTTATATAACTTTTTCATGTTATAGTTGATGAAGTATAATACATATATTTAACACTTTCACTTGTTCTTGCATTGAAAAATGCAGTATTGTGGCAATACTTTCAACGAATCTAGGGCCTCTGTTGTGTATTTCTAAACCAAAATCAAACAAATGCCTTTATAATTTGGTTTAATATACAAACCCAGCATATTCAAGTACCTTTTCACTTTCCACACTTATGTGAACCTATTTCAACATTCTTCAATTAAAATATATTGTTATCAAATAATACATGCTGTCCTGGTCCTAATTCCATTAATACTTAAAAACATGCTAGCTTGCTTTATGAATTTTGTTTTTTGTATGAAACAGTTCAAAGTTTCATTTCTAAATTACTATAATTTAAACTATCACAACTGTCATTTCATTCTTCTTAGGCAGAACAAGGCAGTTGAAAAAATTTCCATAAAAACATGTCTGTTCCTGAAACATTACTGTTTGAGGGTGACAGAACTATATGGATGCTTGATATTAGCATTATTATATTACAAGTATTTCAATACAATTGTTATTAGCTGTCTGAGAGTACGGAAGACATGATTGAGCTGTAATAGGTATCATTTAAAGAACTGAAGGCATTTTTGATTAATTAAGAATGAACATGCCACCTCAAGCTGCTATTCCCAGTAATTTAATCTGAAAGATTAAATAGTTTTAAAATTAAATTAAATCAGATTCATCCCTAGAAATTTAAATAGTGATGTTTGGATGAAATGTGGGCTGAATGATCTTTGATGTAAGAATTCCAGCATCTTTTTAAAAAAAATAAAAAATAAAACCAACTATTGATCTATCAGCCATTGTTCAGATCAATTACCCACAATGCAGATTATTCTATCTATAATTACAAAACACAAATACAAATGTCATGTCATGACCTGGATGACTGAAAATCTCCATAGACACAAATATAAATGA
Organism: Psammodynastes pulverulentus; assembly: GCA_025802295.1. Taxonomy (NCBI): domain Eukaryota; kingdom Metazoa; phylum Chordata; class Lepidosauria; order Squamata; family Psammodynastidae; genus Psammodynastes; species Psammodynastes pulverulentus. The sequence continues at coordinate 102,047,784 of JAOYMU010000192.1, read as the reverse complement.
AATTGGATCAAATTTTTGTTTATCTTTTTTGTGAGTTAAAAATTCACAGCACATCGTTTGAAAGCATGTTTATTAACATTTCAATAAATAAATGTTCAGTCTCTACCTTGAAGAAAAATGGAGGAAAAAATAGAATCCAGCCTAAATTCCATTGCCAGCAATGGACAAAGGTTAATAAATAGTGCTTGTCTATTAAAAATCTTAAGGTGTATGGCAGTACAGACTGAAGATATGAAGGCTAATAGGGCTAATCTATACTTCAAGACTAGTTTATGATACCAAAGTCCTAAGATGGTGCCATTTCCAAATCTATGATTGCGTTTTCTACCTCAGAATTCCCTGCATATTGAAAAAGCTAAACTGGAGTAGAAACATCCTTGCGTGTCATCAAAAACAATCATTAAATCCAGGAAGATTCTGAATTTTATAATAGTTCAGCCCCTGAACTGTGTAATTCTGAATTCTAAAAAGTACAATAGATCAGACTAGTATCATTTTCTAAACATGCTACCTGAATAGAATACTAGAAGCTTAATGTACAACCCTTAGAATTCTTCACAGAAGAAAATAAGGCCTTCTGTATGGCCTTTTGTATATTATTTCCTCACCAAAAAATAGTGATATTGCATTTAGAACAGAACTGTTGTCTAATTTTAGAAAATCTATTGATTTCATTTTATGAAAGTGAGATGCATCAGTATTGCTTTTCTTTTGGCTCTTGTTTCTTGCTTTCCGTTGCATCAGGCCACAGACTCTTGAGATCCACGAGGCATCAAAAAAGTGACAGAAATTAATTATTTCAACAAAGTGGTAGAATAAAAAAAATTCCTGAATTACCCTCAGACTTGCTTCCAAAACTCTTTGAAAAGAACTGGGCCACTTCAAACCATGCACATCTTATGATTAAAATTGGTGTCAGAGAAACAAATCAACATGTACAATAACAGTGCTTTACAATTAAGTGAGCGTATATAGCAGTTAATATACAACAAATAACATTTCCACCTTTAAGGTAAAAAAAACATAATTACATAAACAAGCTAACAAATTACGAATTTAATTCTGCTGCTCTTCTAATTCGGGTTAGATTCTTCAGTGCATTTTTGCAGTGTTTTAGAATCCTGAAACGTTTCTGCAAATCTTTCTCTTGCTTTTTCCCAGTTCCTTTTGTTTTTGGTACTGATGATCTGAATCTCTTCAGCAGAAATAGGCATACTTGCACCTAAGCCTGCATGCTTTCTGTGTAACTGAAGTTTGATCTGTTAAACATCAAATTTTTATAAATTAGATTCAATAAATATGCATTCTGTAATTTTAATTATTTTTTAGACATGGAAAAACACTTGTGTGCAGAACTTGAAAATAATGTTTTTATTACTTTGCTAAAATATTAAGGTACTCTTGGCGTGTATTCATGCTTTGCATATACAAGTCCATCCATCTTTTGGGGCACTAAGACACCCAGATTAGCCAGTGGAGAAATATAATAACATATAGAAATATATGACCTGATATACTTTGTTCTTCTGGCTACATTCTCAAAATATATTCAGGCTATAGAGTGAGTGGGAGGAAGAGGGGGAAGTCACTGCATAGTACACTTAGATTTTATATATTATCAGATCAGATACTAATCGAGAAATTTCAGGTATATTTAAGTGTCTCTAAGACTAATTTGTTTTAACAAAACAAGTAAATATGCCATGTCAAATTTCAAGTGTATGTTTCAATCAAGTGGACTACTAGTTCACGATTTAATTTTATCACACATAGAAAACTTTCAATTTTCTTAGACAACTTAATTCAGTCCAATGTGAGTTTAGCCTTCAGACATTGAGGTTTAATTCCCACTTTCCCTCATAAATGATCAGCTCTGAAAAACTGAACTTATCACCTCTGACAAAACTTTTACAGTTGGAAAGACTTTTTCAAAATGTAATCATCCTTGTGTATTACTGCTGTTTTAGACCAGATTTCTTAATTTCTTAACCCTGTTGCATATCATGTTAGTAAGATAACCATGCGTATCATGCATGGATATCATGTTTTTTTAGGCTTGTTAGTAAGCAGTAAAAATGAAAAGATCACTGAGAAATTTGAATTTGTTTGCTTTATCAGTTCCAGTAAATGTATTACAGTGCCGAAACTATATCCTTGCAAATACAATTTCATATGACATCTGTGCGTAGAACCCTTTACTTTTAAAACTTTGCATTTGGTCAAAAATGGCAGTTATTCCCAACTCCATATGCCTGTGTGTAGGATTGTGCAAACATTTGAAAGAGGTATTTTGCAAAGCAAACAATCATGTAAAAAGTCAATTTTTCAATTATTGAAACACCATATATTTTAAAAGGTTTCTCTGATGTATATAAATCCACAGCTATTTTACTATAGCTGTCCCCAGGCTGTTGGGAGATAGACGCTCCAACCTTACCAAAAAAATGCAGCTTTTGTTTTAATGATTGAATGCTTTGCTATCATTCCTGCACATTGTAAAAGCATCTCATTGGAATGGTTTGCTCATCCATACTACACTGTCAGGATGGCCAATCACAGATATTTTAATACTGAGGAGTAATAGGGATTACAAAATGCTGTGTGCATGGAACAAGCAATAGTTGGCCAAAGCATATGTGTTATATTCAGGCAGAGGCTAGACTACGCATTCTAGGTCTGTGCCTGAACATAACACATAACATTCTGAGCAGAGCTATTTCTGGTGTGGGAAACAGGAGAAAATGCAAAACCATCAATTTTTGCACAGAGCAGCAGTAAAGTGCATGTAATGGAGAATAAGGTGATGAAAAGATGGGATGGAGACCAAGTGGGCAGGGTTGGGTGTGCCGTACACAGCACCAATGGCAGGGAAGTAAGGGAACCAAAGACCCTGGGCAAGCGAGGAGGAGCAGGAGACTGGTAGCCATAGGTGAAGGAGGGTGCTGGGAGATCATGAAGAGTATAACTGCTAAAATCTAGTTTGCATTAGGCCCTAAGTAATTATAAGTATCCTTACTTAACAACCCTAATTGGGACCAGCAACTCCACAGTTAGGCAAATGGGAAATCACATGACTGCAACTGTGCTTTCTGTCTGGAAAGAGACAAACCTAGGCAGTTTCACACTTTCAAGCTTTTGTTTGCCTTTCACCCATTCCTCTGCCCTTTGGAAAGCACAGTGGCCGCTTACTGTCTTGTACACATTGAAAACAATGCAATGGTGCCAACAACCCAGGCTGGGAGCCGCAGGCTTGCTATACAAACAACTTATAGTACTCTTTAAATCCCTTCTCCAGTATCTCCATTCTGTGAGGGGATGGGGGAAGGAAAGCAAGCAATTTCTGAAGGCAGTCCTTTCCCAAAACGTGCCCCACTTGTAAAAGTGGAGAGATTGGAGAGGGATTTCAAGAAGGTGCTGTAAGCTATTTCCATAGTGCACCTGTAGCTCTCAACTCCAGGCTGCTGATGGGATTGCTTTGCTTTCAGGGAATAGAATAGTAAATTGCTTACTCTCTTGCAGTCCCTTTCTTTCTGCATGGCAAAGAGCTAAAAATGAAAAAAAAAAAAACCAAACTCCACAGGTCCGGTACAGGATACTGACTATAATTGTGATCATGTGACTGAGGGTTGTAAATAATCTTAAATTGGCCATAAAGTTATTTTTGCACACCACTATAACTTCAAATGGTCACTGAGTAAGTAAGTGAGGACTACCTGTATTGACTTTTTATATAATTCAAAAATTAATTATGATAGATTTATTGATCAGATTATGTGTCTAGTAACTATCAAACAGTTGATTGCATTTTGATTGGAGAAGAAAAACCTGGAAGGATACATGATTGTTATTTTGAAGTATCTAAAGGACTGCTATATAGAAGGCAAGGCAGAATTATTCAGACTCCTTCAGAAAACAGCATACAAAACCAACAGGTTTAAATGGCAAGGAAGTAAATTTAATTGGACACCAAGAAAAAATCTTAAGGGCAAGAATTAAACAATGGAACAGGCTGCCTCAGGAGATGATGAGCTGCTTTTTACTGGAGGTTGGCCATGTGCTGTTCCAGATGTGATGGTGTTGGCTTCTTGCTCTTGGGGAAGGGGTTAGATGGAATGACCTCCAAGGTCCTTTTCAGCTCATGATATCCACCCTTTTTGGCATTGCTATTTTCATACCATACTGACTACCTGTGTGTGCTCAGAAATCCCATAACGGTAAGTCTGCAGAGTTTGCAAGAAAAGTACATTCCACAGCACAGGTATACTTAAAAATAAATTCTACTGATTTTAACAGGGTTCTTTTTTGACAAAACAGAATTAAGAAGATATTATTTACACGGGATTGCTCATTGGAAAAAAACAACCTACCGGATCTTTTATTCCACCACCACTTTTTCCAAGTCCTTCTCCTTTCTTCCATCCCATCTTCTCCAATAGTTTGTGTCCTCTGTTATTCTCACTAATTTCCCTTCAAAAATAAAACAGCAAATATTTTCCATATAGAGGGAGAGTTGGAACAACAACTGTATGTATGTATGTATGTATGTATGTATGTATGTATGTATGCAGGGCTTTTTTTTCAGCGCCGAAAGGTGCCGGAACGCGCGCCCCCCCCCATCGCGCTAAAAAACCCCGGAAGTGGTAGCGTGCGATTGGTGGGGGCGTTCCGCCGAGCTCCGGCTCAAAAAAAGCCCTATATGTATGTATGTATGTATGTATGTATGTATGTATAAAATATGGCTTATGCAAGGAACTATATCACAACTACAACCAAAACACTCACCAGCAATCAACATCCAGATGAGCAGAGATTAACACCAAGATTAACATTAAAGTAGCAATCAAGAAGCAATCAAGGAACTGCTAAACAAGCTAACAGTAACCAGCCCAACCAAATAATCACCAAGACCACTCCCACCAACACTAACAGGGCAAGCCACAAGAATATAGAATGAGAGCAAATCCCATTCCCTACAGCATTGATGTTACCTAGTTTGGGTAATAAAAGCAAGTAAACAACTAAGCTCAGAGAGCACCAAGAACGCTTCATACAACTGTAATATTTTACAGTGCCTATTATTCTGATCATATACCAATCCTGACTTCCAATTAATGCAGATGTCGAATTCTTATCAGACACAATTTAAAGTGTTTGTGTCTACCATAATTTTAATGGATTTTAATCTTCACTGTGACTACAACATTGGTTGTTTTGACTTATTTTAATTCAATATTTGTAATGTGCCAAATTTTATATTTTTTTTAGAGAATTGAATCTATGCAGTATTGTATATTAGTGTAACACCTTCTAATTATGTAAAATAAAAGAAACCAACCAACTTACACATGTATAGAGGCTGGAGCATCATCTCTATAAAAGTTCCCTTCACTTCCAACTGTTTCACGGCGCTTTCCTGCTCTGTCTTTGTAGTTCGGATTTTTCACAACCTTATCAACTTCATATTCTGTATTCTTTTAAAAACAAAAATAAACCTCATAAATTAAGTGTACTTTAAAAATCTTAGTTACACATATTGCTACAGGAAAGTGCAGTAAAAATAATGGGGCATGAAAGACCTTAAAAAAACAGACTGAATTATTTATATTCTTTTAATTTAGAAAGAAATGACTAGGAGGGATAGAAAATGGCACAGGCTCATAAAGCATGCATAATAAAGAGGAAACAAACATTATTTTTCTTTTTATTTCAGATTCACACTGGAGTACATATAGTCCTTGACTTACGACCACAAAAGCCCAAAATTTTTATTGCTAACTAAGACAGTTGTTAAATTAGTTATGCCTCCATTTTACAACCTTTTTTTGCCCCAGGTGTTAAGCAAATCACTGCAGCTGTTAATAGAACCATGTGGTCATTAAATGAATCTGGCTTCCCCCCATTGACTTGCTTGTCGGAAGCCAGCTGGGAAGGTTAGAAATGGTGATCACATGACCCTGGAACAGTGCAACAGTCATAAATACATGCCAGTTGTCAAGCGTCCAAATGTGTCATTTTTTCAGTGCTGTTGTAACTTCCAATGGTCACTACATGAATTGTTGTTAAGTCAGGAATGACCTGTACACCCACATAGTGTTCAAAAATCCACTTATTTGTGGGGTTTTGAGAAGGAGCTGATTACCTGCAATAGGAGCTAAGTGTTGGATTAGAATCTCTTGATTTTATCCAATAGGTCTGCTTTTACATTCTTAATCTTAAGTTACTATAAAAATGAATCCCTTTAAAAGGCAATGTTGTGTTTACAATGGTGGTGTGGACACTGTCAGAGCCTTTGCCTGTGGTTTAATCAGGCAAAAAAACACTCCTAGAAATTTGTGTTAAATGCTCACATCCATAAATGGGGTATAACTCATGCATTTATACCCTGCCTTTTCTTTGGAAGTGCAGGGCAGTATATCTCCATGACACATAAAATAGCTTGGGTGAGAGAGAATGACTAATTCAAAATTACTAAATGAGTTCCATGACTGAACAAAGACTTGAGCTGATGTCTCCCAGAGTTTCAATCTAGTATGGTATCTTGATTCTTATTTGTAGTACGTCTCATTCTATATTACAGACCTTGATAACTATCATAACTGAGGCATGTCGGAATAGACTACTAAAGTCCAAACACTTTTAAAAAGTTCCAAAATGCATTATCAATTAAGAATACATTTAAAAATAAATTACCTGTAAGCCATATTTTACACGTATTTGTTTTAATTCTTTTCTTCTAACTAATTCCTTTTCTTCTTTTGTCAATGCAGGGACAACTGAAATACAAAGAATTTCATCAAATAACAAAACCAGTAACTTACTGCATGTAGATAGGAATCAAATTAGCATTGTGTTAGACTTACACCTATACCAAGGTATTGATCTACCTCATAGTACCTTCAAGACTAACCATTAGTACCTCATCATTCGCAAGCAGGAGCTCCCTCCCTCAGATGTTTAGAATGGGCACCATTTTAATTGTAGAGACTCAGAGATTGAGTACCTTATCAATTAGCAAATGGAAAGGATAAGAACATTTGTTATTTGCTAAACACACTCACTGTATTTAATGTCCTATAAGAACAAACTATTCTATGCATCCAATGAACTATTGCTCACAAAGGTTTAAGCCCTAATAAAATTAGCTAGCTTTAAAATGCTTCCCAATTCAATTAACACAATCTTCTCCCTCCATTTAAAAACCTGTGAAGGAGCTTAAGTTATTTAAGCATTAGGACAACAGTATCCTATGTAACACTATACTTTTTAGCTTCTAACACGTGATACTTTTTAGCTTCACTTCACTTATAATTGAAGATGATAATAAAGGAGTAATACTGAAGTGGTGAATCCAACTAGAAAGGAGGCAAAGAACTCCAGTTTCCTCTAATATATTGAGGATGAGATGAGATCAGATACAGCATAAGAGCTGTCAACTGACTAAAAAATATAAATATATACCTATATATTCTGCATCCTGAATTGAGAGACAATTTGAGACTCAACTTAAAAACAGATGAAAAGAGTTAAGTTTGAAAACTTTCAGTTCTTGAATTCAGCCTGCTTAATATGGCTAAGGCCATTAGCGTACACCATTAGACAAACACCATTAAGTTGAATATTTTGTGTGTTAAAAACATAAAAAGCTTCAGTACTGAAAGCAACTGTCTGCTTTTTAAAATATCAAGACAATTTTCAGCAAATCTCAGTAACTGCTAAACATCAGCATTTTCAGTAGTCTTGAAAAGTATATGACACCTTATAAATTTATTAAATAAACCCATTTTCTTCTTTATCAAGACTAACCATGCAGGCTTCATAACTTCAACTTTCTATTATTCTCTTACTATCCTATCTGGGTTTTATAATATATTGCCTCATGAAAAGATCTTGAATGTTTCTTATCTTTGAATGATCCATATATGTATGTCTGAGAGTTTTTGAGGTTGACTTACTGATTTTACTCAATTTACTTACTGATTTTTTTTGATGAGCTATGTTAAACTTAACTATACAATATTATTTTCAACGTAATATTTTGTTTTAACTTTTCCTTAAAAGTTAACCATAATATTTCATTACTTACTAGAAGATTCATTTTTCTTATCAAGGCGAAGATGGGCTCTGACTTGCCCTGGTTCACATCCATCACAGGTTTCACTACCAGGGTGAATATGAAAAGATAGTACGGTTTCTCCAATCTTCACTTCATCACCGTGTTCCAGAACATGGGGCTCACTTTTTGTCTTAGGCTGTAAATAAATGAACATGAGAACTGGAAAGCAGAAAATTAAGAGCTCACAAAAGAGCCTGGGACCATTATTTCAGAGAGAAAGGTACAGGGAGTGTACCAGTAAAACGTGCATTTAGCAGCGTCACAGCTGAGCACAAAGGATAGAGAAGTGGGCATTTGACGTGCTGGGCAAAGGCAGGGATCAACAAAATCAGCCAGGAGCATGTCTCATTGTTATACACACCTGCAGAATTTGGTTTCCATTAACCACCGTGCCATTCTGACTGCCTTGATCCACAAGAACATAACTTTGCAATTCATGATCGAAGTATACTTCCACGTGGAACTAACAGAAAAAAATATTTTGATAGCAAATACATAAATATTGTAAAGCATTTACAATGTACTAAATCAATTTTTTTTTCTGCTGTAATCATCTTTCCAATTACATAAAAATCCTTAAAGAATTAATTACCTTGCTGACAGAGGCCTCTGGAATCTGCAGGGTATGTTCCATCCCTTTCTCTCTGTAAAAAGAAATAATTGTTAAAAAATTGCGGATACAAATTCACTCAAAAGCAAGACTAGCCTCAGCAGTCCATGGCAGACTCTAGTTTATTGGCAGAATCCTTCATCAGTGATTATGTCAGCATTCCTTTAATTGCCTGCTGGAAGCCTTTGGGTTACCAGAGGCACACTTTTTAAAAATTACCTTTTGAGAGCTGTAAGTGCACTAGACATATAACTCTATGAATTTTGAGGCTAAAATTATTTTTTAGTAAATTAGCACCTTTCATATTAGAAAAGTTGAATGCTGATCTTTTAGTGCTTGTTTTTTTTGGTTAAATAAGGAATGGTACATCCTGGTTCCATCCAAATGGGCATAGAGAAGGACCTCTAAACTTTGTCCATGTCCAGGTACAAATTGATTCTTCTTCTTTTTCCCCTCTTCACTGCGGATCATTTGAATCTAGTTATAACATTCTACAAAACCTTAGTATAAATCTGAATTCAACAATCATTTCATCCAGCACTGTTAGAAATGCCCATCAGGTCACAGTTATTGGCAATATTGTCCAGAGACATCAGATAAGTCCATCAGTGGACTTAGAAGGGATTATTACTAGAAAGGAGCAGGGTTCAGATAGCAGCAGTAAGGAAAGATAAAAGAAGAAATGTGGACATAAGTTGAGGACATTTTTCTTCATCTGTATCTCCTCCGTGCGTTTCATATACATGCATCTGTTTTTGTGTGTATTTTAATGAAAAAAAACTGACTTGTTTTTAAAATGGTAAATCAGTACATTCATTATAATCAATACTTATACAAGAAATTGGGTTCATTCAAAATGAAGTCTTAATTAAAGATGATCATTAAAAATGTTACAAATTATGAATAAACAGGATTGAATTAACAAAGAAATCTAATAATTTTGTGGTACCTTCCAATTGTGGCAGGTTTCACAGCTGTGATGATATACAGAGACCCCATCTGCAGTACTGGTGACCTAATTACAATCACTCTGATACAAGGTGGCCAGATCTTGTCTTCATCTAAATAAATAAATAAACATAGGCCTAAGAAAGAGAAACTTATTATGCAATCTGCATCCCCGAAAGAGAATTAGAAAGTATGTTTGATTTTTAGCCATTATATATCTGGAAGCAATCTACAAAAGGTGCAAAAACTAAAATTAAAATATGAATAATGCAACCATATCTACAAGAGAAAAATTGGCAAACTTATTTTCCCAAGGTGTAGCCATTAAAAGATAAATGCTAATCAATGTAACTCTCGAGAGACAGATCTTGGTTACATGCATATATGGGAAAAGAAGCATTAGTACAATTAAAATAATCTTAAGAGTAACTAAAGCACAGAGAGAACATGTCATCATTTCAATGTGCTAATCCTAAACTGATGCAGTCATACTTTTGCTAGATAAGTGAAAGCAGCAATGAAGAGAGCTACTGTATTTGACAGGAAAAATCTCTTATGGGAAATGCATTTGTAGGTTTAGTTTACATGGAATAACAGAGTTAGAAGGTACCCTGGAGGTCATCTAGTCCAACCCCCCTGCTTGAACAGGAGAGTCTATTCCAAATATTAGCCTCTACCTAGGATCGAACTCACAGCTTCCTGATTGTGAGGCGAGAGCTCCACATCTTGTTAATTTGAACATTCAGCTACATTGCTTCTTACTTAGTTAACATTTAATGGTAGTAATTGAAAGTTGGATGATCCCTAAGAGTTTATATTTTAGAAGTCAACAAACTAAGAAAAGCTGTATAGGTAGTCTTCAACTTACAACAGTTCATTTAGTGACCATTCAGTTACCAGGGCACTGAAAAAATGACTTATGGCTGTTTTTCACACTTACAACCGTTGCAGCATTTCCATGGTCATGTGATCAAAATTCAGACACTTGGCAACTGACTCACATTTATGACGGCTACAGTGTCTTGGGATCATGTGATCACCTTTTGTGACCTTCTGACAAACAAAATCAATGGGGAAGCCAGATTCACTTAACAACCATGTTACTAACTTAACAACTGCAGTGATTCACTTAATAGCTGTGCCAATAAAGGCCATAAAATGGGCCAAAATTCACAAATGTCTCACAACAGAAATTTTGGGCTCAATTGTCATAAATCAAAGACTACCTCGATTGTCTATTTTTCTGGAGCAGTCTGGAAGAAGAGTATTACCATCTTAATAACTAATTTATATCAGTAAGCATCTTATATCCACACGTAAAAATAGTTTTTCCTGAACATGTGTTTTCAAGTCCATGTTTACTTTTTTCTATCAATATCCATATAAAGAACAATATGCACAGTAAGTTTTTACTAGATATATTTTTCTACTTATGGATCATACTTATTTTATATACTTCACTGAAGAGCCTGATTTTGAGTTTTGCATTCAAATGTGTATAATTTAATTTTCTAAATTATTTTTTATAATTCCCAATCTGCAAATATTATTCCTAAATATCCTTCATAAAAGCCTTTAATTCACCTTCACTGTCCATATCTTCTGAATTTACAGTTTCTTCACTTGTCACTTCATTTTCACTGCTATATTCCTCCTGTTCAGTGTCCGTGATTTCACCTTCTTCTGGCTCACTTTCTGTATCCGTTTTACTGTCTTCTATACTAGCAGTAAATTCTGAGTTTATACTACTTCCGTTGGCAGTAACCGATTCCTTAGTCTTTTGAGTGTTTCTTGTATCAATATCCACTTTAGCTTTTTTCACATCTGGAAATTCTTCCTCTCCTGGAGAACTTGGTTCATTAGGGGCAAAAAGGCAATTCAGATTGCTAGATGATTTTTGTTCCTCTGTATTCAGATTCTGAAGATTTATAGAAAAAGGAATGTAGTTTTAAAATTTGTGTGTGTGTTTGTGTGTACACACACACACACACACACACACACACACACACACACAGAGTATATAACAGGATAATGAGAAATAACTTTGATTGCTTTAATAATTATGGCAAAATGTAATGGTTGCATTCCCTTACTACTCTCAACACTTTTTTTCTTTTTTAAACAAATCGTGCCTTGCACTTGGGGAGGTCACTTTCCTCCTAGCCTTCTGCCTCCAATACATTTCCTATATTTTCCTTTAGTTCAGTAGTCTGTTAGAATAGCTGGCCAACTAAGCATCATTTCTAAATTCTGTCAGTAAATCCAGGAAAAACAGTTATACTTTGTTTTCATCTCAACAATTACTTTTAATTTCTTTTATTAGGAAAAAACATATAGCTCCAACTGAATTATTTGACCAAAGAGAAGGACAAGACCAATTGTTTCTTTTATAGAAGTTAATCTATTCTGGTAGAATTGTCAGGATAGTTTTTTATGGGAGAAAGACTCAACCGTTGTTTTGTTAATTCTTTGTTAGTTTTCTGGTTATCTACCTACATACTACTAAATCTCTTATTCCCATAATCTTTAACTGGACAACATGCTGCATTTTGTCAACAGTTTTCAACCAAGGTACCTCAGATGGCTAACTTATAAAAATTTTTAAATGGCTTATTGGGGGGTATAGTCCAATTCAGTATTCTAAAAGGAAACATCTGTGTCAGTTCCAATTGGCCTTGAGAATAATCAGAAAAAAAGCCACAAATGACACTTCACTGAATTATTGTGACATCAAATATACAATAACTGGCCATAACTGCTCTATATTTCTATATTTCTATATTTCAAATTACAGTATAATCATATTTTTTTGAAGGGAAGACTTTTTTCCCCTCAAATAATTATCTGTGGAAGGACAAACTCAATTGAGTTCATAATACCACATCTTGGAGTAAGAGCCACTGAATTCAATGGATCTTATTACATAGTAAGCATAGGATTTTTATGCTTTCAGTTCAGAAGCAAGATCTCTACTGATTCAGTTCAACTACAGAAGGATCCCTTCACACATATACCCCAAATAAATGGGTATAAGCATCCAGTCTGAACATAACAGCAATTTACACATACTCACTTAGCAAAAAGAGACATAGAATTCAATAGGACTAACTAAACATGCATAGATTTATGCCTGCTGAGCACAAGTTTCTCTCAGAGCATGCATG
>JAOYMU010000192.1:101994935-102012160 GCA_025802295.1 Psammodynastes pulverulentus | reverse complement strand
ATAAATGTAACCAAATTCCTAAATGTTTTGCTTTATTTATTTAAAGACAATTGGAACTTTGCAGCTCTCGCGGACCATGACGTGGCGGGCCACATTTGGCCCGCGGGCCTTGAGTTTGACACCTGTGCCATTCAACATCTGACAAAGGTACTATTTTCTTCTGAAAAGAAGACTTTTGGTGGTAAATATTGTTAGCTGCTCTTGGGCCAAGTATGTGTATTTTTCAGTTCTCAACCTACATTATCTATGATTTGCATTCTGTCAAAGTGAAGCTTTTACAAAGTTATCTGTTTGCCTTGCTTTTTGCTTAGTAGTTCTGAATTCCTTCTTAGTTTGTGGAAGCAATCAATCATAAGTCACCAGGCTGACTTATCTTTTGATATATCTGGTAATAACAGAAAAAAGGAACACAGCTATAAATACTTTTATCATCAATTACAGGTTAAACCCACTTCTGTGAAAGAACTAATTTAGCAGGAGATATAAGATTTATTGTACTTTTAGTTTTGTCATAAGACGAAAAAAGGTCATAAGACATTTGAGTCTTCAAGGTATAACTGCCCTAAAAAAAGAACAATTATTAATAGTAAACTATTATTTATATTATGTTATTAATAATGAAACCTTTAAAAGTTATTATTATCCCAAAAGTTAGCAAATTTTGAAACGTAATCCATTCTTTGCTAACTGATGTGTAGGTTTAGAAAAGTAGTATCATATCAATGTAAAGGTATGAAGGGGGACATAAAGTAATTGCATGTCTACATGACAATCCATACATAGAAGGTCAGGCATCTGGAGTCTGCCACCCTATACTCACACCCCATTTGAATAGACAAATGGCACCACTATTGTGGAAGGGATATTCATGTACAGGTAACTCTTGACTTATAAACATTTGCTTAGTGACCATTGGAAGTTACAATGCCACTGAAAACAATGACTTATGACTGTTTTTCACACGTAATGGCCATTGCAGCATCTAAAGTGCTATGGTCATGATGAAAATTCAGGTGCTTGGCAACTGGTTCGTATTTAGATGGTTGCAGTGTCCTGGAGTCATGCACCATTTGCAACCGTCTGATGAGCAAAGTCAATGGGGAAGACGGGTTCACTTAACAATCATGTTACTAATTTAACAACTGGAATGATTCATTTAACAACTGTGGCAAGAACAGTCGTAAAATGGGCACAACTCACTTAAGAAATGTCCCGCTTAGCAGCATAATTTTTGGGCTCAATTGTGATCATAAGTCAAGGACTACCTATATGGCATGTCTTCCTGCTCTAATCTAGGAGAGATACCAAATGAACGTCTCTCCTCTTTTCCAAAGTTGTCAAACCATGAACTATTAAAGCATTTGTAGATAACAACAGAATATGGATCGTTATCATTTCTGTTTTTCCTGGACCAGAAAATCTCATTTATAGAAATCAGAGACATAAAATGACATCTAAAAGAGGTGAATTAAATTGGAAACTCTGTTTAGCTGCTTAGTGGGCAGCTATGAAAGCTGCTTGCTTCATTTTTGGAACACACAGATTGGGCTTTCTTGATAGGGTTGCTCCTGGGCAGCCTCCCATTGGCAAACCAAGAAATTCCAGAAGATGAAATACCAAAGTAAATGCCTACAATGTCGTGGCAAAAAGACAAGGAGTGAAGATGACCAGTGTCACACATGTTCAGGCTTTACTGCATGGAGTAAAACAGACTGAGACCGAAACATAAATAACAAGATAGATTTATTATGACTATAGAAACTCTGTGGTTCTATTATTTTAAATGAGGCTGTGCTTCTTCTGAAGGAACTGGAATGCAATTTCTGGGTTTTCCTGGAGTGACAACTCTTACAGGAACAGCAGGTGGCCAGCTTTGGTAGTCAAACTAGCAGGTGCTGAAAACAGTGTGGCTCATTAGTTAGATTTGCTTTAAATGGGGTTGCCCTTGAAGACAAGCTGGAAGTGGCAGCTGGGACAGAATACAGGTTGCTGTTTGCTATCCAACAGTAGCCATTTCTGCAGAATAACATATTTCTATGTAGGTGTGTTTCTGGACACCATGCAAGGTGTTGGAGTGTACTTACAAAGATCTGCAACCCTTCCTACATTCAGCCGTTCCTACATTCAGGACCATTACCTCAAGGTAGAATTCACCTCATCCTACTTGATCTAAAAAGAAAAAAAACATTAAGAAAGAGTACTCACTGAAATTTTGAAATATTATTTTGGAAATGTTCTTGTCCCTTACATTTGGGATGCCCTATCTAGGCATATACAGCAGGAGGGAAAAAACTCAGATGCAGAAATAGTTAAGCTCCATTCCTTCATCTTCCTCTGGCTCATTCAGCATAGAATAGAGTATTCTGCAATGTTGTTTAAAGTTTGAGCTAGACTTCTGTGTCATTGAATATCAGATAACATATATGTCTGTCATTCGGAGATGGTTACATAGCTGTTGCAATTATACTTCTGAAAATGTTAACATTGTTTGAATGTGCCTTGCCTTCCACTTGTCTCCCAATAGGAAGTTGGATCAACCAATCAGCATGCAGGATGCACATCTCCACACAATGTGTAGCTGAGATTTTGGAGGTGTGCACATTGGCCTGCCTGCAATCATCTATGCTTACCCATCAATCCTTTTGCAGTGTAGGTATGCGTTGATGCCTACACATAGTTGTGGACCTGTCCAAATCAAGCCTGACACAGCTCTTCTTCTGGCCATGTGCTAAACACACTACTCCAATATGAGGATAGCCTGCCAAGGGAAATTCTCTGCCAAAACTGAGACAGATAAATGTGTAATATATAAAATATACTTCAGAAAGTTTATTTTTCAGAAAGGTTAAATGGTATTTGCAGTACTAAAGTGTTCTTTCAATTGTTAGTGGAAAAATATTTTTAGCAGTGTTTATTAATGGAAATGACAGGGCTTAAGTGCTGCATAGAGACAATTAGATTAACTGCACAAAAGTCATTTTATGTTATGAAAAGGATTAATTATGCCTTTGTAGTTTTGTATACAGTTTACTTTTAGCATGTGACAATTGCAATGCGAAACATTAGTTTAAGAAATGCAGATACAATTTGCATATGAGGGGGCAGTTTGGGGTGCGTCATACAAATTTGGTGAGAGTGAAACATGTCATTACTGGGAAATGTCAGGTATTTAAGTCAAATGGAATTTGGATTATTACAAAAAGGTAACCTTTCCTTTGCACTAATCTAATTTATGGCAAGATGAGAGGCATTCTTTTTGATTTGGTGAGCCATGATGGACTCTACCAAAATTCTTTGGACTGGTGAAGTGAATCATACACATCTATATGTACCACACATGCAGATAGTCCTCGACTTAATGACCACAACTGAGTCCAAAGTTACGGTTGCTAAGTGGGGCAGTTGTTAAGTGAGTTTTGCCCCCATTTTATGACCTCTCATGCCACAGATGTTAAGTGAATAACTGCAGTTGTTAAATTTGCAACACGGTTATTAAGTGAATCTGACTTCCTCATTGACTTTGTTGTCAGAAGATTGCAAAAGGTAATCACATGATCCTGAGACATGGCAATGGTCATAAATTTTGATCACGTGATCATGGGGATGCTGCAATGGTCAAAAGTATGAAAAATGTCACTTTCTTCAGTGCCGTTGTAACTTTGAATGGTCATTTAAAAAATTGTTATAAGTTGAGGACTACCTGTATTCACATACATGTTCATATATCAGGAAAGGGGAAAAATCAGTTTACTATAGAAGGAGAGAGATAATAATATTTTTAAATTGGTTGTTTGTAAAGAAATATAAAATAAGAGAGAAGAATTCAACACCTGATGAATTCATGGACTCGTTCATACAGGTGTTTGAGCAGCACTCTAGCTAACAGCCCTCATATTCCCGTGTATAATTATTAATCAACCCAACCCTGGTGAGTTTCTGAGGTCAATAGTTGGCCAAGTGCTGTTATCTATGAATTGTTGTTTGCTGTTTCCCATTGTCAACTGAATTAAACAAGGAACAACTGAATTGTTCCTTTCCTAGGGCAAAGTGCAATAAAGAGGTTTTGGGCTCCCCTGTGCTTCACCTAGAAGATGTGGGTAATAACTATCCTGTTGAAAATAGCAGATAATCAAGTGTTTGTTGTAACATCTAAATATATGTGAGATGGGCCTGCTAGGGTGAAAGGTACAGGTGTTTCCACCCTCACCTCCCATTTACATATGTACACATCTTCTTGCCTTGCTGTAGTTTCTTAGTAGTTTATTGCTCCCACCATCTGTTAGATCTTGAGATCTTCTTGAGAAAGTGAGGCTGAGCCCAGTCGTTGGTGACAACAGCTTTATTGTAACATAGTAACTCAATAACTGCAGCAGCAAGAACTGAGAGAGCCAGCCTGACAGCCCTCTATTTACAGGGGCTGTCATTGGCTCTCAACCAATCAGAACTGTTACTTTTCCCGCCCAGTTTCAAATGGGCTTAACCATTTTTAAATACATAACACCCCTCCCCTCTTGGTTTGGTCCAACATACATAATCACGCAAGTACACTGGGCGTGTTTTAACCCTACTTGACCTGCGTGGCTCACCATCTATTTCCAGGAAGAAGGAATGACCAGACATTCTTTCCTTCCCTTTAACACTAGCTGTATATAAGAGAGAAAGAATATTGTACAAGCTGGGCATTTGCTTGTCAGTAAACTAGGTATAATAACAATAATCACTTCATCATTCTATAATCATGTTCATCCAGATAAAGTTGATACCCAAAATAATGAGTTCAATAGATACTTAATATTTCATTTGGTCTTTTGTTATTATATTCCACTTTGGGCCAAGATCCTTTTGTTCATCATTTCTCCATCTTGTAGAAAGTCATTCAAGAGGGCATGCATAACTGATAGTGACCGAGGCTGGGATTTTCTGTGGGTTCTTAGTATTTGATAGAAGCTCAGTGCAGCAGACCGACATTATTCATATGGGCCAATGAAAAGCAAGCCTTTGTTCAGCATTTACAGTAGGTTCAATTTCCCAATCCTTAGCAAGTTATTTACAACTACAGCTGGAAAGCTCTCCCATCTCCTTCCTGTTTTGAGAGAAGGCCCCTACACTTGGGATTCTAAGATGAAGAATGACTGAAATTTTTTCCCTATACTTCTATGCATTATATCCTTTAGGTGTTTCTAGTGGTGATGTATAGTTGGTTTCATGTACATGCATCACTATATTTCTACACAGAGCTTTTTTTTTTTTACTATGTCAGCACAGTAAAAATACAAAGGAAAAGGGCCAGTTCTGATAGGGTATTGAGACTTTCTTCAGTCCTTTCCCTATACGAGGACTGTGCTTAAAAGGAAAATCTTTACAAGTTGGAGCATTGGTGAAAATATAAATTTCAAGAACAAATCCAAAGTCCTAGATCTCAGAGGAAAAATCAAATGCATGATGGAGATAATATACTAGGCAACAATATGCATGCAAATGTTCTAGATATCTTGGTAAAACACAATCTGAATAGTACTATGATACAGCTTCAGAAAAAGTAAATACAACACTAGGCCATATCAATAGAAGTATAATGACAAAATCAAGAGACATTATTGATCTCAGTTCTGCAGATACATAAAGATACTCTGTCCAACTATGTCTTTCCATATTTTAGGAAGGATGTTGACAAATTGCAGGACATCCAGAGGAGATCAATCAAGGTGATAAGAGCACTAGCAAGAAAACATACGAAGAACAGTTTGAGCCTATATATATATATATATATATATTTATCCTACCTTGATTATTTTTATAAATAACTCGAGCTGGCAAACATATCTAATCCTTCTTTTTCCTTTTCCTATTTTTCCCTTGGCCTCAACCCGGTGAAGTGAGGTGAGTTGGATTGGAGAGAGAGAGAGAGTGACAGGCCCAAAATCACCTAGCTGGCTTTCATGTCTAAGGTGGGACAGAACTCACAGTCTTCCAGATTCTACCCTGGTGCCTTAACCACTGGACCAAATTGGCTCTCATGTGTTTTGCATGGACAACAGAAGACTCCAGGAAGGCAAAATAACAATCTTAAAATATTTTAAGAACTATCTTTTAGAAGACAGGATAGATTTTTTTTCCAGAATTGTTACAGAAGACAGGATAAAATGAAATGAATTTAAGTTACAAGGAAGTGGGAAATAGGGAAAAATTTAATGGTAACAGTTGTTCACCAATGGAACAGACAATCCTGGGAGATGGAGGTGTTTGTCAGAAATGTTTAAATAGAGGCTTGATGGTCATGTATCAAAGGGAAAAAAGAAAGAAAAGGTGTTGACTTCTGACTCCCTTTGGTGCAATAAAATAACGTTTGCAGCCAATCTCGAGCTTCATTCTGCTTTTTAAATTTCCTAATATAACTCACACTTTCTTATTGGAAAAGATTGAATTAAAACAGTGATCGAGTTGCTCAGCCTTTTTGTTGTTGATGTTATTGGCTGTAAGCATTTTGCATTTAGAGCAGCTGATATATTGATTATTTTCTCTTTCTTTTGCGTATGTACATTTTCTTAGAATCTTTCACCATTTCATCTCATTTCTAAGGGTTAGCTTTTCTGACAGTGTTTTTTTATTTGGGGCTTCAGTTTGTGCGTGTTCACAGAACATGTCAGGGATTTGAGCCTAGTCATCCAAATTATATGATCCCCTTACTTTGTCGTATGAGGGGTGATATTCTTGTTCACATGTTTAACCTATTGCATGATACTGTTTGTCCTGTACTTACTGAGTAGCAATTATGTTTTGTGTCAGGAGGTAGAACTACCTAGTTGACCCTGCATGTTAAGAAGGGTCAGTCTGGTCAGTCATTGGTTGGGAGACAAGTTAGGAATTCCAGAGCTGCTGGAAGGATTAGGAAATTGAATAAATATTGTGAAAGAAAAGCAATAGCTATCCACTTTATTACTAACAAAGCTGCATGGATGCAGTCACGAGGAACTGGGAGAAGTGTGGTGGAAGAGCTCCAATGTAAAAATTGTTTCTCATAGGATCAGGTCATAAGAAAGCTTCTTCTAAACTATTGGCTAATGAAATGCTAATGTATTTAAAACTTTTATCTATTTTCTAATGACTTACATTGGAGTTATTCCCCACAGAAAAATAAGCATTTCAGCAGAAGTAAAATTGATTGCTGATACTGTGATAAGCTATAATGGTGCTACAGAAAGATGGATGAAAGTGGCTTCATCGAGAATGTGGATATAAAAGTGACAGCTGTGTGCCATAAAATACGATGAACTATATTTGTTTTGTTTTTCAAATCCTTTTCATATGGAAATAGAAATATAATCGTGCTTTGATTATATTTGAAATTAATATAAAAGAAAAGTGCTTAGGAAAAGAAAAAGAAAGGCTACAACCCAAGAGATTTATTCAAAAAATACTTCAGGGAAAATTCTTTGTCAAAGAATTGTAATAATTACAAAACCATTTTTAAATGCAACATTTTAATCTGAAATTACTCATAGCTGTTTTCCATAGAACAACCTTTGCCAACCTGACACCCTTCAGATTCACTGTGACTAAATTCTGAAATTACAGTCCTAAAATATGGCTCATGTCCCATTGTCTGGTCCATTTTATAACGATGCATGGCTTAAATTTTATAACTCGTCTGTAAATTTTAGGCATTTTTCTGATTTATTCTATGTACAGCTGCTGTTAGCTGACCAGTATAATTCAATTACTTTCAACATGCTTGTTTTATTTTACTGTTTCAAAAATTCACCAGGACCTAATGATATCAATGATATCAACAATATTGCTATTTCTGTTTTATTTGTTCATTTTATTTTATACTTTTTAAATACTTATTTTGTTTTTAGTGGGATCTTGGTCAATGGCTTCAATATATTATGTATCGTTTATCTGGAATCCGGTATCCACCATCCATCTCTTGTTTTAAAAGTCAGCAAGATAGGGCATGTAGACTTCAGGACTCCTACCAAACCATAGGTTGTTTTTTTTTAATTGCTTAAAACTTGGAATATCTTAGTCAAGAATGTTCAAAGCTTTCAACATCTCAGTGAAATCTTAGAAAATGTTGGTAGTCATTTCTGAAAGCACTTGGGGGTTTGGCAGTCTCATATTAGATCTTGTGCAGTTTAGCTTTTGAGAGGAGCATGTGAGTTATTGTGCAATATTTGTAGGACTGAACATGAGAGCATTTCAACAACAAAGTGACTGTGTTTCCCAAAGTCTTCAGTGATTGGCTACAAAAAACTGGACAGGCACTAAATAACAGCTAATTGTATTCTAACCTAATGGTCCTTTGGATTTTTGCAGCTCAAATTTGGTAGCTCTAGCCTGACCAGGCTCACTGATGTTGATGGAAGTTGGAGAATGCTAGATTGTCTATTCTAACATAGGCATTGGCCTCTTTGCACACCATGTTTAACTAGCTTTTGGATCAACCATTGATCAATTAATCCAAACACTTTACATTTAGCTTTAGAAAGTGTCTTGCTTTGGTGTAAAGAAACCCCTCCTCAGCCCAGTCTTATGCTAATTATTTAAGGGAGCATTATGTGTCTTTTCTGTCCCATAATTGAGAAAAAGCTGTGGAGAAGCCCCATGAAAATACCGTATATCCAACCTTCCATTCTGTAATCTTGATGGTCTACAGCCATGAGGCAGATGGAAATAGAATGAAGAACTTTGTGGGGAGGCAGTTGAGTGTTTTCTAACCTGTTCATAATCATGAAATAATCATACAGGTATTCTCCTCATAACAGAAAATAATAAAAATGGCAGGGATTGGAATAGGAGGAGAATTATAGCTTCTTTTTCAGCAACCAAGCAAGACAGTGGTTGGTGTCTTTGTATCTTGGAAATGGGACCAATTTTTCCTGGCTTCTCCTACTCAAAAGTTTCAGAGCCAGGCAGAATAGCTTCTTTAGAAAAAATGACTAACATAAAAACATTTTCTGGGTTTACACAACATTCTAGCTGGTGTATTATGCACACTCAATTAGTATGGTTAACTTGTGGTTCAGTACATCAACACAGACAACTGCATTCATTAATTAAGCCATTATTTAGTTAGTCATGGGTTAGAGTGCTATGCCATATACACAGTGCTGTGTGCTTATGCTGCTTAGAACCTTGTGGAGCATGAAATTGCTTAGATCCAGTCAACAAACAGAAAGAAAAAACTTGGGTGAGCAAAAATAAGATAAGCTTAATATATTCCATAGAAAAATGGGTTGTTGAGAACACAGAGAATAGCATATGTATCCAATCTAGGAGCAAAAGTGTTTGAGCTATTCCAGCAAACTGGAACTCAGTAAAATCTCAGAGGACTTTGAGACTTAGAAGCTGACTTACTTGAACTACTTTAAAACAAAAACAAAATGTCAGTATAAAATATCAGTATGAGATATCCCAGATATCCTATATGCATTCCCAGATTCTCAGAGATAATCAGACAGCCTTTCTGTTAGCAATGGCATCTAAAAAGGAGGGTTTCAAGATGGCAGCCAGGATGGCACGATCAATGCTTTGCTCCACTTTATGTTTATAATGTGAAGTTTTGATCATATGATTGTGGGCCCCATCTTTTTTACCCCTCCCATTGACATTGTCTGTCACTATTTGTAAATTGACACTGTCACTATTTATTCATTTCTTTTTCGGTTCCTATGTGAGAGTTGTGATGCAGAGATTGAGAGTTTTCCTAAACAACAGTTTTCCACTTGCTTATTCATGGACACCAAACCATATAATAAACAAGGTTGAAAACATGTTATTTATAGATATTAAAGAATAGACCTGAAACAGTTCCATTTAATTATTATGGTCTTTCCTTAGTAGGAAATCTCTTGGAGATAGCTTGGAGAAAAGAGCAATTCCTAATGGAACAAAGTGAGAATTCCCAGATGATCCTTGCAGAAGTCTCTCAATATCTTTGAGCACAGATACTCTCAGCCATGCAAGATTGCTCAATTTTATAGACTTTTGCTCTTGAATTATCTTCTTGCTGATGTTGTTGGAAATGCAATTCAAGTAATTCCAGGCTATGCTGAAGTAGAATTTAATAGACGTCATCTACTTTACTTTCATATAAACCATACAGAGGACTGTAGCAGGATTAATTGAAATTCTTATGTAGTTTGTATGTGGTATACGAATTACCAAGAGGTTCAACTAACTAACGTGAGATGACAGAGAAAGATTGAGACTGATACAAAAAAGCCTACATTGCTAAAATGAATATCGCATATGATATTTGCCTAAAAATAAGTACACTGCTCAAAAAAATAAAGGAAACACTTAAACAACACAATGTACTGTATATACTAGAAGAAGGCATTCCAAAGGCCCAATTAAGACTCTGCCAGTTAGGGCCTGTTGCAGCGTCATGGCAATAAGCTTTAAAAAGACGTTCCCAAGGGAGGCATCTCTCACTATAATATCTCTGATCCACAGGTTGCAACTTGTTGAGTTGTTGGATTGATTCAGTATTAGAAAAATGAGTTTGTATTTTTATTTTTCATGCTTTGGAAAACAGATGCATAATAATATAACTCCATGTGAGACTATTTCCTACAAGCGTAATAGTAATGGTGGATGGATGGAGGGATGGATATGGCAGTAGAAGGAAAAAATGACCTGTTTCTGGTCTGAATATTAGTAGTTATTGAACAAATATCTACCTAATATATCTTTGATTTAAACAATATTTTGCTATTTAATATAAATATTCCAAAATGGATAAATGACACATTTCCAAAAACAGTTTGTTAACTAGGTATGTTGCAGATCCCATCGGTTAAATCATTCTGATTGGTGGCCTTGCATGGGGAGCTTGGTGGAGCACACAACCATGGGGCTGGTTAGTCCACTGAAAGCCCTCCCTTTGTTTTTTAACTAATTTTAATCTCTTGCCTCCTCTTAATTTAAAAAAAAAACTTTTATACATACTGTTTTATATTGTAACATTTTATTGTACACCTCCTAGAGTCCCTTTTTCAGGAAGATGGCAGTACAGAAGTATGAAAAATAAATAAATATAAATAAAACCATCAGTGCCCATGGCATGGCAGTCAGCTAATATTGATTGGTAGTCCATGACTTAAAATCACAGCTGGGAACAGAATTTCCACTGCTAAGCAATTTGGTCATTAGACAAAACTTCACATGACCACACTGGTAGCCATGACAGTTCTAGTAGTCCTAGTTGAGATTATTAAGCCAGGAGAGTAACATCAGTGAATAAAGACCTCATACTTGTCCTGCTTTGCTGTGCTTGCCTTTGCTTCAACTTCCCCAAGTAGCGGGAACATGGCAGGGGACAGCAGGGGTCTATGGCAGAATGCAGGGCACCTAACATGTCAGAGATGGGAAAGATAGATGGGCAGGGGCAGTTGAAGTACCCTTGCAGTTGTAAGTGAGGGTGGGCTACCAAGTGCCAAATTTTGACTACCCTGCCCACAGTGACCACAGGACAATACAACAGCTTTAACTTTGGAGACCAGGTGTAAGCCCATTTTTAGCACTGTCAAACAGTTGCTGAATAAATGATTGTAAGTTGAAGACTACCTGTATAATTTTGGCTAGCTTGATTCCCAAACTTAATCTTTTTCAAAATACATATAGACTAATTATTTACCTATGTGTATATTATTCTTTAAATCTAATTTTGATTCAGCAGATGTTATAAATTCTACCGGGGTTCTAGACTGTGTCACCTTGGCTTGTTGCTACAAAAAGTCATTGAATCACTTTTTAGAGGAGGGCAAAGAAAATAATCAAACTGCTTGTGCTCCTTTCAAATAAAGGCTTGACAATAACACTTTTATCAGCTTCAAGAGAAACTATAGGCATCAGTATTCACAGGAAGAGCCATTGTCACTTGGGTATTACAGAATGCTTTTCAATTTAAAAAGCAAACCTCATAAAAGGACTTCCAGAAGGGCTTCATTGAAAGGGAACTGAAGGAAGTTGCTTGATATTTGACAACAATAGCTACAGTGATTTGTAATCATGAAGGACAGAAGATAACATATAATTTGTATTGGTAAAAAAAGAGGGATGAGTGGAATCTGTGCAGTCATTCTCCTATCTCTGCGCAACATCATTTCTCAAAAGCATCCTCACTTTAACAAACTACAGCCATCTCCAGTCTTTAATCTGCTTCTTTATTTGCTTCTTTCTTGCTGTTTCACCAGTGGAGAATAAACATATTTATTTTTGTTTTTAACCAAGAGAGCAAACTACATTTCTGCTTGATTGTTAGTTATGTAGGGTCGGGATTTTAGATCTATTAATAATTACATCTTTGCTTAATAATGTATTGTTGTGCATTGTTATGCTGCTACAGCTTTTAAAATTGATTTGTTATATAATGTATTCATCCTTTGAAAAACATTTTATTCTGAAAAATGGCTTAATAAAAAAATAGCATGTTTATTACATACCTTGTATCAGAGTTCCTTTTTTTCTGAAATAAATGCAATGCTAGCCAAAGATGCTGCATATACTACTACCAAATTACCATTAAAACAAAAGTATATATTATCCTGTATTTTTAAAATAGGAGAGGGGGAGAGTGAATTTTGGAGAAGATTAAAACAGTACAATGCCCTTTGTCACATTGTAAATATCAATTTAATTTAAAATAGCAGCAGGTGCTGTTCATTTTGTAGTGACTCACGTGTAAATATTGCATCTGCCTTTATAGGAAATGATGTGCGAACAAAATCTGTAGCTGCTATGATTAGTAGTTGCTGATCTTTAAAGATAAGTAGACAAGACTAAAAGGAGGAAAGTGGGAAAATGCGTCACTTTCTGAACAAGAAACTTTCTCCAGATGCCAGAAGTAACGAGGCTAAATAAAAATGATTGTAATGAATCATTTCTCTGAAGTACAGCAACTTATAAGAAAAAAATATGAAGGACATTAACGATTGTGGCTGAGGTCATCGGGGGAAACCAAATACAGTGGGGAGAGCACATAGAAAATAAAGAAGTTTGTCTTGGCTTGTTTAGATGAACTAACAATTGAACCCTATTGAATTTCTATCAAACCATTCCACGGAATTGTTGGTTATTGTTTTAGACTATTTGTTTAGCATTCCTCTTGTTTGTTGTTTCTGAGGTTCCAATAACTTTCTGTGCCCTGAGGTGATTGGCACTCAGCCTTGGATTGCCTTGAATATGTCCATAGTACCTGAGGGCAGACAAGAAGCAATGGGTGGAAGTTTGTCAGAGGAAGGTTCAACTGGGAAATAAGGAGGAATTTCCTAAGTAAGAATGATTAATGTATGGAACAGCTTGCTTCCTGGGGTTGTGGGTACTCCATCGCTGGAGTTTTTCAAGAAACCACTTGTCCAGACTGGTATAAAGATTCCTGCTTTGGGCAGGGGAAAGGACAAGACCTCCAAGATCCCTTCCAGCCCTATGATTCTATGGTTCTAGCACTTTGTGTGAAGTTTTTATTCCCAAAATCTGGCTTCCCATCTTTCCAATTATTTCCTGCTATGCAGGCCTCAAAATTAGGGGTCACTACACAGGGGCTCAGAACATTTCCTCACAGTTTTGAAGTCTTGCACAAGAATAGTTTCGTGGACTTCTCCATCAGCTTCACCAATTAACCCTTAGTACTTGAGAGGAATGTTAGCTTTGCTAAGTAGATACAGGGCTTGCAGAAGTATACTTTAATTATCTTAAAATGTGATTATATCAGGAACTGAAAAGGCATATTAAGCAGACTGGGACACTGTAAACTACGTGGTACCTGAATTTCATATGTGGCTAATTCTGAGGATTAATCAATCTACTAAACCAATAATTCCGTTAACATTGTCCACTACTACTAAGTCATTGATTACTTATTGTAACCTATGACCATTGCTAAGTGTTGTAGAATGTATCTGTTATTTTATGTACACGGAGAGCATATGTACCAAGAAAAATTCCTTGCATGTCCACTCACACTTGGTCAATAAAGAATAAAGAATTCTATTCTTTTTCATTGTCATAACCATTTGGTGACAATTAGAAAAAATACTCTTATTTTTTAAAAAAATTTGCTAACCTGGTGAAATGTAAAAGAACCTAACTGCTCAGCAAAATTATGTAAAGCCAGCCACGTTCAGGTTAGAACTAAAAAGTGTAGATAAAATGACAGGCTGACAGTCTCTATCTCATGTACCAAAACCGACAAAGACATTCATGAATTTTCCATCAAATGCCTAACAAGATGAAACAGTTTGAAGACGATACTATATTTAATCACCACTACCTCCAGTAATCTCAGATGAAATTGTGTTAATCTAGTTGCCAGGGGAAGCAAGATTTTATTGAAGAGGCTGCTTATTATTAGCCACTAAATGACATTTTTTTGAATATGCAAAATAAAATTACCAGCCATAAGTCATCATTTCCTGCTGGTTCTGTCATCTTTTCTGGAGGCAGTCTTTTAACTTTAAAAGCATTGACAAATGGCCTGTTAAGAGGAGGTCTCCTTGAATGGCTAACTCCTCTCAACGTGCAGTAAACAGACAAATTATGAGGTTAGAGTTCAAATCTGTTTTCTGTGATGAAATTTAAATGATTGCTTCTAAAAATAATTGCTGCTACCATCTGAGGCTTCTTTTGCCAAATGTTCTCATACACAAGCTGTATGCTATACATACTGTACATGTTAAATTTAATAAATCACATTCTCAAATAATCTGTATTTCAAAGATATTTTCTAAACAAATATCTGAACATACAAGGAGGACAAAACAAGGAGGACGAAACAAACAAGGAAGACAAAATACAAAGTCATTTATTTCCTTGGCTCTTGCTTTTTGTGAGTTCCAACAAAACTTGTCCTATATAAAAATTGATAGATTTCATATTTGAACCCAGTGAAAAATTAATATTTGTTATTCCATGCAGCAAGCCAATTTGATTTGTGCTTAAAAAATAAGCTCAATCAATCAATCAATCAACTAATCAATCAATCAATGAATTAAGGTCTAGGAATGGAATGGGCCTAATCCCATTTTAGGCACAAAAAGCAACTGGGTGACCATGAGCCAGTCAGTCTCTCTTAGCCTTTGGAAGAAGGCAATGGCAGGCCACTTCGGAAAATCTTGCAAGAAAACTGCAAGGACTAGAACAAACAGTTGCCAGGAATCAACACTGGCTTGAAGGCATTTTATATAAACTAAGGTTGAGCCTTTGTGGAGAAGGCTGTATCAAAATCATTGTTCATGTTCTACTATATCATATTTTTATAAGGATGCAAAGGCCATCTTAACACTCCCCATTTTCTAAAGTACCCAGGAAATTCCAATGTATGTTATGTATAATTATTATTAGACCAATAAGACTCCATTTCCATGAATATGGCCAAATGTTGTAAAACTAGACACACTTTGATCACAATGATCAAATCGCTATTGCAGTTATATTTTGTTCCATCCCACTGTTGATTGTTATACTCTGGTCTTAGACTTATAATAACTTTATCATCACTTTAAATGTACACTAATTAACATACATTAAAATGAAATTTTGTTGCATACAAGGGTCAGCACTACATAAACATGACAAATAAATAAAATGTATGCATATACCCACATACCCACATATATTATTATATGACACAGAGAAACAACAGTCTAGTTTGGATGTACATGATGGGAAAAACGAATCTTATGAGTTTACCAGAAAGATGGCATAAGGAACAAAACAAAGGAATACAAACAGCAGAGTTCACACAGTTGCAGATTTGCTTTTTAAATACTGACAAAAAGCTTTATTCCCTAAGTCAGAAGGGAATGTTGTCTGGAATTGAAGGGGGAAATTCATAGGTAATCCTTACAATCATTCATCCATTTAATGATTGTTTGAAGTTATGGTAACATTAAACACAGGGACATGTCCCATCCTCAAAGTTATGGCTGTTGCAGCACCCCTGTGATTGTGTGATAAAAATGTGGGCATTTGGCAGTCCTATCTCACGTACAACTACAGGATTCTTCAAAAGAACCCCTTCCACTTGCCTATCTCCCTCCCCATCTCTGCCCTTTTGGCCCTCTGCACTCGGCAGCCCCACCAGCCTAGCTGGACCTCATGGTCTCCTTGCTCTTACTGCATGGTTGGCCTGACTCTTTGTGATGCAGCTACTGGCCACACAAGACTTTCTTCCCTTGGCTGCACAGAATAGCTTACTATCTATACCTGGGGAAGACGTCCTCAGGTGGCCTGCAACCATCTCACAAAGGTCCAGGGTGGGCATGCCTCATCAGCAGTGGGAATAATAAGTCTGTTAGGATGGCAGAGTGTAGGATGGTGAGGCCAACTGCAATTGGAACTGGGTTGGTTGAGACGTCCCAGGATGGTTGCAGCTTTGTATTCTGCTGTGGGTCAGAGATTTCTTGCAGCCCTAAAGTCATGGCATGCCAAGAAGCCCTTGAGCTATAGTGTGAGAAGCAGCCCAAGACCTACACAGTTCTGGGACTGCTTGCTGCCTCACAAGGCATGGTGCACGGCAGAGATATGGGGGGAATCCCCTACCTTACCGAGGTTCAGAGCTGGAAGAGACAAAGCCAGAAATGACTTGGATTGTGGTCCTTGCCTAATAACCAGTGGAATTTGGTTAATGACAGCATAAGGGTTGACAAGATTACAGTCACTAAGTGATGTGGTTATATGCCATCCTGCATTATGATTTAGCAGCAGAAATTACAGTCACAATTGTGGTCATATGTTAAGGATTTCCTGTAACCCAGATTTATATCCAAAGTAGCTAAAAAAGCTCAAGTAGAGCACTGTGGATAATATTTAGTTGTCTTACTTTTGGCTCTTCACTCTGAGTTTAATTCCTACAAAGAGAGGAAACTGCATTACTGTATACAAGTTCCACCACTGATCTAGCTAGCTGAGGACTGCCCATATTATTTGATTGTAGGATTGTAGGTAAGGATCTTTCCAAAACTGGCCCTACAGTAGACCTTGTGGTAAGGTGTGTAG
This sequence comes from Psammodynastes pulverulentus, assembly GCA_025802295.1. Taxonomy (NCBI): domain Eukaryota; kingdom Metazoa; phylum Chordata; class Lepidosauria; order Squamata; family Psammodynastidae; genus Psammodynastes; species Psammodynastes pulverulentus. The sequence goes on along the minus strand of JAOYMU010000192.1, from coordinate 101,995,156 downwards.
AAGGCATCTTTTAATATATTTTTACACATTTTATCTCCATCATCCAAAGAGCTGTTTTGTCTTCAGATATGTTGGATCTGGTTTATCAGCTCTAAAATTCCATTTTTTAGGACAATCAGCCCTTCCCCAGAGGTGGTATTCAGTAGATTCTGACCAGTTCTGGAGAACTGGTAGTGGAAATTTTGAGTAGTTCAGAGAACCGGTGGTAACCTTCCCCCAGG
>JAOYMU010000192.1:101936047-101950344 GCA_025802295.1 Psammodynastes pulverulentus | reverse complement strand
TAATGTAGCTCCTTTACTCCTTCGGTAATACTTCCAATACATGGTAAGTTCTACTATTAGGCTTAAGTAACGCCATTTTGTTACTGAGCTTTATCCAAACTGGCAGCACATTTTACAAGCAAGATCTCAACCTATGATTTCTCCATTCCCATTCCCAAACCAAAAAGATGATAATTGTGCTTTCCATAATAATGAAACCAAGATGCCAGGCTACCTAAGAGCCCATTCTCTTAGAAGGTGCATAATATTGCATGTCTATAATGTATCTGCTGTTGCAGAAAATGTTTGAATGCTTATCTGGAAGTCGAATGTTTTTCAAGCACCAACTAATAGCTATTCCTCTTCCCCAATTTTTATTTCTAATACTGTAAATAAACAACACAATATATGTAAGAATAATTGTTCTTACCGCAAGGAAATCAGTAAGTTCACTGGTGAGAAGCTGTTTGAGTTCTCCTTTATTGAGTTTGTATTTGTCCCCTTCTTTTGCAGAGTAATGATGAAAGACTCTGATTAAGGTATCCATCGCACCCTCCAGTTGTGATGGCATACTGCAAAAGGATCAGAAGCTAATGGCCAGCTTTCACAATTGCTCCAAAAAGGCAATTACTCCCCTTTATGCAAACAAATAAACTTCCCACACATCAGAAATTCATTAGCATAGCATCCAACCTCTCTGCTGCTTTGATCAAGAGCACACAATTGTTTTTTTACCATGCTAAGTGAGGAGAACAGTTTCTAGAGATGAATCGTGGAAGGTATTTTCATGCATTAGGTTCCTCAAATACGGCAAAACAGGCTACACAACCAGAAGTCCCTAAAACAAATAAGACTCCGATCTCCTCTCAACATTGCAGGCAAATGGTCATTTGCAATGGAAAATGACCACATTACTAATTCAATGCAATTCACTTGTTTTTCGCTCTGATTTAACCATTTTTGGAGCCTCAGCCCCAAAAATACAACCCCAAGGATAAAGAAAGAAAAAGTTTATAATAGGAGTATTTAAATGCAACATTCAGGAGTTTTCCTTCCTACCTGTTTCAGATAAAGCGGTTCCAAACAAGTACTGTCTCCAGCAGGTACTGTATAGATTTTATTTGGTTTTATCCTGAAAGTCCCACCCAACCCCTTCTCTTTCCCCAGAGCTTCTAGAAGGAAATCACCAATGACAAAAAGCCCTAAGTCTCAACTTTCGCTTTATTTGTGACAGCCTGTTAACTGTCAACAGGTGTTGGTATCTTTCCCTGGAGTCCTTCCATAGGCTGGTTGGCTTCCCTGAGCACTATGTTAGGAGCTGAGAGCAGAAAGGCTACCAGTTCATTAAGCTACAGAGGTCGGAAATCCAATTAAGTTGCTAGGAAGCCAGCCTCCTGGGGAAACACAGGAACTGCAATACTGAACAAGAGGACACAATGAATTATCTTATTATTTATGGAATTTATTTCCCATCCTTTCCCTCAGAGGCTGAGGCAGCATACGTAATCAATCCCTGTTAACTTACTTTGGGGGTGCATCTACTTTGGGGCAACAATGGTTCTATATGGGGTTTTGCGAAGTGTGTTAGGAGAGGTGAGAGATTGGGCAAGGGGAAAATGAGCACGGCCACTAAGTTAAGTAAAACATACTCTTCACTCTCTTCTACTAAATATGTTTCATTTAATACAAAGAAAATGTATATCTCGGATGATGCATTTGGCTTCTAAGAGCCTTGTGGTCTACAGGCAAACAATCATGGCAGGCCCATGGGTATCCACCTATCAGTTTGAGTTTGTATATTCTTTCTTTATCAAATCAAACAGGTTAAATCACCAGGTTTTTGGTTTTATAAAATAGAATATTGTCATGAGTTTAACTAGGTAGAAAGATGGTGTCACTCTTTACCAATTAAAAAAGAAGTATCATCAGTATATTGCTTTGAGATTTAAATTTTACTGTAGATACACAAATGCTTAATGAATTTAATTAATTAATTGATGAAAATAATATTTTACAAGACTAGGTGGGGAGCCTCTGGGTCCCTAAATACTATTGGAAATATGTGCCAAATCCCTTACCTGGCTAAATGCATTCAGTAAGAAAGGAATGCATTTCCTGCTGCATTTCACATAATAAAATCTCAGACAGGGCCTGAGCACAGCCAACTCTATTTGTGGTTTCCACATTGTAAAAAATGACAACAATTAACCTTCCTTTGATCCTACCCAATACACTTCTAGTTAATATTATTTGGGAAAGGCAGATCTATGGTTGAGGAATGGAACTCTGATCATAAAATATGTGGATTTCTTTTTTAAAGGATTATTTTACATGTATTTTTATTATTAAGCACATTGCTATCCTACCACATTCAAAAAGACTTTCAAGGGCTTACATAGAATAAAATAAGATAATTTAAAATACTGTACTCATGACAAATCTAAACTAGCTGGCTAGGAAAATCTGGGAGTTGAAGTCCACACATCTTAAAATTATCAAGTCTGAAAAACACTGATTAAAACATTACCTTCAAACATTATAAATGTCAACAATAAAATAACTTTGAGCAAGGAGTGACAATAATTTTAGCCCAGAACCCTATTATGCATTATAACTATATACTGTATTTTCTTTGGAGTGTGTCTCCCCCTTGTGTTTTGATACTGGGCAATTTCATCTCTAACTCATGCTGGCTGAGGAATTCTGGGAGTTGAAGTCCACAAGTCTTAAATTTTAGAGTTATGGTTCCAGAATTTAAGTCCACAAGTCTTAAAGTTGCCAAGATTGGACACTCTTGCTTTAAAAGAAATTTATTGTTTCTTACATGTGGCCAACAGAGAACTGAAATATATCCACATATTCCCTATGAGCCACCGGCTAAGTCTTTCAACCTTATCATAATCACAAAAATAATCAGAAACTAATAGTTTAAATTCATTCCCTCATGACTCTATTTCAAGTATTGTCATAATCAAATGGAAACAAAATACCATTTTGTTTAAACAAAGAAGATGTTTGATGCAGGAGCATTTACTGGAGAACTGAAGATGGCAGCCACAATTCCACGACCATAACTCTGCCTCCTTCTTAAGTGTTTTGTGTGTGCAACACTGGTAAAAAGGAATGGTTTATTTTGGTTGCTGACAACAGCCACTCTTTTGACTTGTTTTTTTTACTTCCTTTGTGAATGTCCCAGACTTCTCCAAGAATATATGGCATGACTTCATTTATCTGAACTTTAATATTATTAAATTGATCAACCTGGTCTTTTTGAGCTAAGTCCACAGAGAAAACAACTGACCTAGGATGGAGTATCCATCAATTAAAATATGATTGGTTCTGAGACTTGTGAATGTTTATAATTTTGATTGCATGGTTTTTAAAGGATATTTTACTGATGATCATTTTTATTGCTAATATTAATTTATAGATAGGTTGAACACATTGTCAATTGTTTTTCATTGTTCTTTATTTTAAAATGAGAGTAAATATGAGGTTGAATAATAGCAAAAAGAAATAATTGATATAAAGGAACAAAACAATCCAAGTGGTTTTTGTAAATGCTACATAATAAAAACAGAAAATTAAGCTGATGAAGTTATTACTGGCATTGTAATAAGGGAGCGATGTGAAATTCCATAGTTGTGGTAAGGTATCAATTGATTAAATGAATGAAGGTTTTGGTATGGAATGTTTTTAAAAGACCTGATATTCAAAACATAATCAGAAGAGGGAGCCCATGACATGTTGTAAATAAATTGTAGTGTAATGCAGAAATGGGAAAAATAAGGCTTGTCAGACTTTGACCATGTTGAATGATTTCTTTTTTTCTTTTTTTAAAGAACTTCTTGAGCCACCTTGGGAAAAAATCATGTTATTGATGCAATTCGTAAACCATTTGAGAATCAGTAATCTGCCAAGTATAAAAGTGCAACAAAATCAACCTGTGTATCCTAATTTAACCTTTTCCCACCTTTGTAATAATAGGCACTAGGTTAAGTTAATATTTTCTTTGTTACTTCTTCTTTCATATTTAGCTACTGCCATCATCAGGAGTATTTCTGGGTAATTTTGTAATCCACATAAACCTGATTCCAGCATATTAAAAGAACAATAAAGAGCTTATAAATTAATGGCAGTTATGTTAAGGACCTAAAGACCTAATATTAAGAAACCATAATAATCTTGTTCTGCAACATTCTTGCCTCTCACTTAGGTAAGAATATAGCACCTTCCTTGTTTATTTCAGAAGCCTCCCTTTTCTCCCTCTAAGTAGGCATAACACTGCAGTTGAATATTAATGTTACATAACATTGCTAAGAAACAAAAGAAAATTAGATTGGCTTAGAAGCATGAAATTATACACTTGGAATGATTTAATTTATACTAAAGTACAGTCATCACAGAAAGTTTTTTTAGTTTGGTTGATTTAAAAAAAGAGGGGAATCAAATAAGTTTAATATGTAAAGCAAAAAACCTTCAGAAATTCCCAGAACTGTAGGCTGGCTTGGAAAGTCAACAACAAACCACTTTTGCAGCTTGCCAATTAAACTACAGGGACATATCTATATAGTTAATATTAGTCACGCTCAAAGTCCTTACTTTAAAGCTCAGGGTCAGTTTTTTTGGAATAATCCACTGCACGTGCCAGGTTATTTGCATGTATACTACACCACATCATATATTTAGGTTAGCAAGGTATGCTAATATAAACATAATATCAAAATAGCTATAATTAATCCTTCATCTAATGGAGTATATATGCAGAGCTTTGGGAAAAAAAGTAAACGCTCAGTTCTACTTGCATTTCTTGTTGCTAGTAATTATATTTAAGTAGTAATCATAACCACTTACTGATTAATTTTACAGTAATTAATATTTAACTAAGAAAACTCTAATTCAGTAGTCTAGGAATGTAAGTAGCCACCTACTCTTATGGATGCTTTTCAGAACATAGGTCTGGTTCCAGAGAGTAGTGAAAGCAGATTTGTCAAGATTACTACACCAAAGGCCCACCATCCCTACAATTTACCAAATTTCATTTTTTTAGTCGTTCCCCCCAATCTTTATTATTTTTATGAATAATTCAAGGTGACGGACATACTTAATACTTTTTTCTTGTCCTATTTTCCCCACAACAACTCTGTGAGGTGAGTTGGGCTGGGATTGAGTGACTGCCCAGCCAGCTTTGCCCAAAGTTTCCAAGAAAAGCACAAACACCTCAGATGACATATCTTAGATGTTTGAATGTAGCATCATTATGTCCTGCTTGATGGTCCTAAAAATCCAGTTCAGAAATAGGTCCCACTGATTTCAATTAGCTTAACTTTCCCATAAGGATACATAGCATTTCAAATTTAAGCTAGAAACCTATGTTAAAATTTAACACAGACTATAAACTTCCTCATTATAAACTACTAATTTGTTTAAATAAAATTTATCCTTTCTAAATGTATTTAACAAAAGTAATATAGGGAATGGGCTTCAATATTATCCATTTTGTTTGAGATGATAATTTAAAAAATGTTTTCTGTAGTTCATAGAACTTTAGGGAATTCTGTGTCCAATTGTAATAAAAAATAAAGTTAACTGCTTACTTCTTTTATGATAGAAGCTTCAACCAGGTACTTTTTATCACTGACCAGCAGAGATTAATTACTGCTCAATGGAAAAAAATATGCTTTGTATCTGCAAATTTAATGTTACAATTTTGAGTATAAACTGCTTGAGATCCTAGAAAAGGGCAGCAAGTGAGAGTATACAAGTTGAAGCTAGTTAGACAAATATTTTGATCTAATAGAATGGAATTTGTCATCTAAGATTGTCTCTCTAGGATGAGAGATGGACTGTGTATGTGTGCCAGATAACAATATGTATCATTTAGGTTTGTTCATATTTATATATTGTCTACAAAAGCAAAATCTAATGTTGCTAATCAGACAGCTCACAGCCAGAATACAGACGCAATTTCATGCATAATCTATTCTTTAAACATTAGACAAATTGGCTTATCAAGGGCATATGTCTGCCAAACACCATGGGTGGTAATATGATGTTGCGCTACAGTTAAGTACAAAAAAGGCTAGTTTTTGTAGCTATGGCAAGAGGCCAGAAACATTATTACTGCCAATAGTTTTTCAGAAAGTTACAGAAGAATTTTATTCCAGTTAGCATCAGTTTTGGCCTCCAAAATCCTATTTCCATTTCCAAAATCAAATACAAATGCACTTGAAAGAGGAGGAATTCATACCAGAAAGGTCCCATAGAATTTTTCAGAATGCAGTAAATAATCAGAGAAATAAACTACTTTTATGTTATTTGAAGCATAGAACATTATGAATTTAATCTGAGATGATCACAATCTGTATTACGAAAAAATTGAAAAGTCATGGATTTAAAAGTCTATCTATGAAATGACTATGAAAGTCATTTAGATATAACTAGGGACCAACTGTAAAGGAGAAAATTATCAAATTACTTTCCTTTCCTTTGGTCTTTTTTTAAAAAACAGGAAGATACAGTATTAGACAGGAAGGTATAGCAGAGCAAAAAGGAGTCGGAAGGATCTGGAGTAAACAAAAATATGCATGATACAGGTAGAAATATGTACAGCTGGTCTTGATCAGTTTTCTCCAACTTGTTGGAGAGTTGTAATAGTTTAATACATCTTAGAGTTCCAAGATACAAAGGCCATGTCACTATCTAAAATTAATCACCATGTTTGTTAATGTAAAGGATTACTTTGTTTTCCTTGCATCTGCTCTCTGCATTGTGAGTGACCTATTTGTTTTGATTAGCACTAGAAATCAAATTGGACAATTGTATTATTTTTTTTTTCTGATTGCCCTTTTTGCACAATGTGATGGAAACACAGCCTAAAAGCCTAATTAAGTTTGTACACCAAATCATCCATTCCATTTTAAGACACTACTGAACAGCAGACTATGTCATTATTCCTAGCAATATTCATTTATTGCATCTATTTTATTATGCAATATGTATCTCTTTGATTATATGAGTGCACTCAACTACATTCCCTTTTACTCCTAAAAGCATTTTTAATCACTATGTTTCCAGCCTGATGAAAAATTCTAATGAACTTGATTACTTGCTAAGATCTTTGTTATTACTTATCAAAGAATATGTGCTTACTCTGAGTTTTGGTTGATCCCACTGCTAGCTTTTCTTATCTAATATCTATGATAGCTGCTTGAGGAGCAAGAAGGGGTTACGAATTACGATACACAACAGCCTTCTTGTACGTGTCATTAGTCAAAAACACTGAAATTTGGTTGGTAAAACAAACAGCCAAAACCTGACTCAGTGTCAAAGAGGTGAGCTGCTTTTAACAGAAACTCGTTTAAAACATAGCAACACACTGGTATCAGATACTCTAACCTCTTATTGTTGCCACAAACATAGGCTTATGAACATGTCTGGTGAGATTATCTTGTTCCATTTCAGCAATTTTGCTTTGTTTCTGAATATCCTTGGAGGAAATCCAAACTTCCTTCTCAGCTTGTAGAAGGCCTTTAGTGAAAAACTATTTCGTAGTATTGACTTTTATCCAGCTTAAGTAAAGAATTATTTTTTCAGGTTATGGTTCCAGAAAAGACTGCACAATGGCTCAGTGATTAAAGACGCTGAGCTTGTCAGCTGGAAAGCTGACAGCCCAGATTCGAGACTCAAGCATTGCATGATGGGGTGAGCTCCCATTACTTGCCCCAGATCCTGCCCACCTAGCAGTTCAATAGCATGTGAATGCGAGTAGATAAACAGGCACCACTTGGGTGGGAATGTAACAGTGTTCTGTGTGCCTCGGTGTATAGTTATGTTGGCTACATGACCATTGAAATGTCTTTGGACAATGTTGGCTTCCTCGGCTAAAAAACAGAGATGAGCACTGCCCCCTAGAATTAGACACGAGTAGAATGGGGAAACTTTTACCTTTACCTTTGTAGTTATTCTTTAAAACATCTTAGAATTGGACTTGCCAGGTACATATCCAGTGGACCTAGATCGCTCCTCCCAAGTTCATAGGTCTTTTTTTTTAATCAATAGAAACCAGAGTCTAATGGAAGGATTTATCTTCAATTACTATGGAAATGTCCCCATCAAAAGGAAAGTGCAAGCTACAAATCAACAGTAGCATATTACAAACAGTAAAAAAAAACCTCCAGTTGCTCTGCATTAAGCTCCCGCCCCCACAACTTTCTGTATCTCTGCAGTGAAGATAACAGATACACTGGCACATTTCTTTGGTCTTTTTTTAATGAAGAGTACCATGCTCTTTGCTTTCTGATTCATGATTCAGTCACTCAGTATTGGGACTTGCAATGGTGTGAACAAAGCAAAGGAAAACAAAGGCAGTTTACAATGAGTTGGGAACAGCTTTCCTTCCTACATTCTCCATGTGTCTCCCGGAAAAATGCAGTTGTTGGGATGATTTCACTTTGTAGCATACCTGTCTCCTTTCAACATTATCAGAAGATGAGAAAGCAAAGGTGAGAACAAATGAAAGGAAAAAGGGATTTTAGGCTGGGGGAGGACAGGAGACTCAAGTACCCAGGAATGAGTAGGCATAGATATTCATGGGGATATTATCAGTGGGAATTTTGACCAGGGTCTTTAAGAAATACCAGATAAATTGCTCAATCCCTCAAATTACAATATATTTTGCAATGATTTTGATTTTAAAATGAAACAACTGAGCTCCAACAATCTACAGAAGCTCAGATCTTCTAAAACTTTGCTGAGTTGTAAAATTTGGGCCATTTTCATAATAATATTTTAAGAATTGGCATGGCTTGGTCCAATTGTATTAATACAGGAGCTCGTTTATAAACCATGATTTCTGGTTTAGCATACTCTGCAAACCCAGCAAATGATAGCTTATTTAGTAAATCATGTTTTAGCACGATGACCAAACAATGTCACAAGTCTTTCTTTGACCTCATATTTTTAATCTGTTCAAGCCTGAGTTTGGAAACTAATTTTATCCATGTCTCTTTGGACTTTAAGTTTCATAATTTCCCAAATTACTTGACCTTTGGGAAGTTAATGGTAGTTGAAATCTAAACCAGCTGGTGAATTCCAACAGTAGTTGTTTTGAACACATTTTTATATGTAAAATGTTTCTACGTTTCTAAAAAAGATTATATCCAGTAATTAAAGTGGGAGGCATCCCCACCCGACAATTTAGGTGCTTTGCTTTTAGAATGTAAAATGGGGGGGGGGAATAATTCACAAAACCCACTCCTTCCTGCATTTCTGAACATGACTCATATTTCTGAGCATGACTCATTTGAAAGGCAGTTTCCTGGAGTAGTGAATCACAGAAAAACGCAGCCAACAGGCTCCTGTAAAATAGTCTGGCATTATCTTGACAAAGTACAGGAGGCCTGTCATAGAAAAGTTACTCAGCAGATGCTTAAAAAGAGAAAAGCCACAGCCAACAAAGCAGAACGTGATTACATTTGAAAGGAAGTCTTTTAGTTATTGAAAACATTAGGTTTTAAGGCACACTTTGGAAATTACATTTTAAGAAATCTGAGGAAAATTTAGGGATTGTAGTGATCATAGCAGCATAGCTGTACTGAATAAATAACTTCCAAGATTTTTGCTTTGGAAGTGGGAGGAGAAATACCTGAAGATCAAAAAATAACTCATTTTTTAAAATGAGGTACTTTGTGCTAGTCCACCAAAGATACGATAAACCATTCCCAACCAAGGCTCTGTTACTTCTCATTGCTTATGTGATGTTGCCTTTGAATGTGAGTTAATATAGTTAAGAATTTATAGTTTTATTATCTTTGGTATTGTTTTAATGGTTAAGGCACTAGGCTAGAAACCAGGAGACTGGGAGTTCTCTTGCTGCTGGTGGGTGATTTTGAGTTACTCACTCTTTCTCAGTCTATGACGTTAGGCTCAATTCCTGATTCATTGGATCAACAATTGGTTGATTACTTACCTTGCTGGGGAAAAACACTATGAAGGAAATCCTTTTAAGACATTTTCTTTTGAGCTCAGAACAGTTGAAATACATGTGGGGGCAAGGGGCAGAAAATAGGCAACCGTTGGGGTATTAATGAAAACATTTAAAATGTTGCGAGGGTATTAGTGATGCTTCTAGGAGGGCATGCCTTAAGTTCATGGAAATCGATTTTGGGAAGGTGTTTCTCTCAGCCCCAGCCAGATGCTTTTTCTCACTGGTTTCCCATTGTGGACTTATATGTGTGTATGCGTGGACAGGTGACTACATTTTAAAAAAGCAGTAGGCTAAAGCCACTGAACCACTGTTTCCTCGGAAAGCCGATGGGCGTATTATCAGAAAACAGATAAGATGATACTAAATGCTGGTGCTTTGGAGTGGGACAGCTTCTGTTTTTTTTTCAATAGGAATTAAATTTAATAAAGTACAATTAGGGGGACAGGAAGCCTGGCTAGACACACTTATGGCCCTGGTGGGGATCTTGCAGTGGAGAAAACGAAATCAACCAGTTCTTCTATTGATCCATGCACTGCTTCGGAGATGTGGTTCTTAAATCTTTTATTTCATTTGTAGACAGTGAGAAGAAAATGGAACTTTCACATGAAGAAAGAAGTTTGGTAAAGTAAAAGCAAATTTCACACATTTCTTATCAATCCAAACAAACTCAAGTAAGTATATAAAAGTGTTCCTTTATTTAATTAAAAACATTTAAAATATTGCAGTAAACCTACAATTTACATGCTACATTACAGGAAACATTGCATATTCACAGCATAGTTAAAATAAAAGTATTAGGTATATTAGTGCAAAGAACAGTCACTGGGATATTAATAATACAGTATTCCAGGGCTTTCACAGATCCTGGATTAGGAAAAGACAGGTTTGGCAAACACATACAATTACTCATGTATGTTCTTCTACAGTTCCACCTGTTCTTATAAAACAAAGTTGTCTAAAATCTCAAACTAGTTAATATTAGTTAGGACCATCACTTGCGCCTGGATGCAAGATGCTTGTTTGATTAACATCANNNAAACTGATTTGCACACCTGCAAATCACTTGTAAAAATAATCCTGTCTTGTTTTGGTCTAAACCCAAACTCAAATATATTATATTGTCCATATCAGGGGTGCCACTTTGATTTTTCCCTTTGTAAAGAACATGCTTGTTCATATAATTTTGTATGGAAAGAAGGTATACCAGCTGCAAACATTTGTTTACTAAATGTTACTGGAGTTCAGTTTCATGTTCTGTCCATGGAAATCCAGACATTCCTGTGTCATCCACACAAAATTTAATAAGTTGACTTAGTTGTGTTTGAACTAGAGGAATAAGAGGGGGATTTTCTTGGGTATCTGTTTGAAGAGAGGGAGACTTGCATCCTCTTGGTGGTGCGCACACTTCGACATAGAAGGGCATTTTTTACATTATCCCTAAAGTCTTTTGAAACGAAGTAGTAGATAAATGGATCGATGCAGCTGTTTAGAGAAGAAAGGCAAAGGGCTGTAATATATGATGCATATAGGTTACTGCTTTTGATCTGGGCATAATGCACCACCAGCAGAATATTGCTAGGCAAGAAACAGATCAAGTACGTAGAAAGTACAGTAATGATGAGCTTGATGGCTCTTCTCCTTTTCTTCCCAATAGTTACATCTGTAATGGAAGCATTAAGGGTCTTTATCATGAGAATGTAAGCCCCAGTTGTGAGAATAGCTGGAAGTAAGAAGACCCCAATAGCCAGGGAAAGGAAGTAGTTAAACATGTCGTTGGCCAACACAGACTCTGGTAAGACATCATGACATGTAGTGATGTTAAGGTTAGAAATATAAACAGTTTGGTTAATAAGATACAGAGGCACTGTGCCAAGCAGCAGCAGGATCCATATTGCAATTGAAACTTTCATAGCAATTTCTGACTTCTTTCTTGAGTGCAGTATGGGGTTTGCAATTACCCAATATCTTTGCACACTGAGGCATGTCATAAAAAGAATGGAGCAGTACATGTTTCCATAAAAGAACCCAACAAGTATTTTGCACAGGACTTCCCCATAGATCCAGTTGTTGCCGTTAATATGGTAAGCAATTTTCAGAGGGAACCAGATTACGAAAAGGAGATCTGCCAGAGCCAAATTAGCCATATAGATCACTGCAGAATGCTTCTTCTTTGTTCTGAAGAAGAAAACCCACAGAGCCAAGGCATTGCTTGGCAAGCCAATGATGAAGACTATAATGTAGATCATAGGGAGGAAAACTGTAGTCAGTTTTCCTGTAAGGATTTCGGCTGCAAAGACATCTACGCTGTATGCTCCATCTGTTGAATTGGTATTCTCACCAACAAGGCTTCTTCCTCTTGAATTGCCAATCTGGTTTCCCACTAAAAAAGAAACAAAGCAAATATGTTAAGCTGCTTCACCATTAACAATCTTCCACACAGCCTATATAATGAAGTAACAAGTTATAAATACATAATTGGTGCCATAATTCATTTGCTTTGGATAAAAATATTGAATTGAGGCGATTACACAGGCTAACTTGATTCCAGTAGGAAGACTAATAAGAAAAACTCTGCAGGTAGTCTTCAACTTATGACTGTTTAACAACAGTCTGGAATTATGACAGCACTGGAAACATCATACTTATGACTGGCTACCAAGCACCCTACAGTCACGTAACTGCCATTTGGATTCTTTTCTGCCAGTTTCCCCAGGAAGCCAATGGGGAAAATGGCAGGGAAGGTTGCAAGCTGCTGCTGGCTACTGAAAATATTCCCTTTCATCTTTGTGAACTGCCTGAAAGAGTTGTCCACTGAGGGAAGCTGAACCTCTTCAGAGGGGTGAAAAATGGACTGAAATCCTGAAGCTCTGTTCCTGCACCCCACTAAAGGAGTTCCCTTCCATGCACAAAGGAGACTTGAAGACCTTTAGCAGGGTGCAGAATGGGAGCTGATGAAGTTTTCAGCTTTGTTCCTAAACCCAGCCAAAGGAGTTCAGCTCCCTTTCATGCACAGAAGGCAACTGAAGGCCTTCAATAGGCAGCTTTTTCAGCCATTTCCACAGATGAGAGGGACCCGAAATCCAAGCAGAGAGATAAGGTAAGGCCTGGCACAGGCTGTGCATGAATGTCTCTTCACTCAGGGTCTAAAAATCCTGCTTGGATTTGAGGAAGGAGGATTTTCAATTCCTAAATGGAAGCCTCCCAGTTCTTACCCCACCCTCTGAGACTTCATGGTCCTTAACTGGGACTCCACCTGACCCCATAAGATTGCTTAGCAATTATAACCCTGAATTGTGGTCACTGAGAAAAACAGTCATGCTTAACAAGCACTTCGCTCAGCAACCAATATTCCAGTCCCAATTGTGGTTGTAAATTGAGGATTACTGGTATAGCAAAATATTCTTGTCATATTTTAAAGTGTTTTTCTTAAAATTAGAAGAGGGGAGACACAGTCCTCTTTAGGTGCAGGGATGTAGCTAATCTATGTCATAAAAGTCATAACTTTGGACAGATTTTGAAGGGCAAAATAGGTGCTGTAAAACTCTAAAAAAAGGAGAAAGATCAATCCAGAATTGGAAAGATTAGGAAGTTTAAGGAATGAAATAAGGGCCTTAAATGTATACCTTAACATACCTATTTTTCCCTTTACTCTAACTTCCAAACATTGACCCACCTGCTCCAGGTACATATATAACCTGCTGCAGATTACATTTCAGCATTCTGGATGGAGCCAAAAGGGGAGGGACAAAAAGGAATGATCAGCTCTGCAACTTTTCTCACTTTTTAATGTTAACATCCAATTCCAATTTTATAGAGTAAATCATATCTAGTCCGGCGTGAATAGCAAATTTGGAAAGGCAATTTCCTTTTTTAAGAAATAAAATTTGTTGCCACTATAGAGAATTTAATGCAAGCAAGGGAATTTTCAATTGGCTTTAAGACATTTGGGGGACAAGAAGATGGAGCAGTTGTTGCATATAAATGAGAAAATTTCTTGCCTAGGATTTCCCCAACATCCTTGCTTTCTATAAAGGGAAAAAGATGCAATTCCTGCAGTCTAAATTGCAGTCTCACCTCAGACAGATCACACTTTGAATTTGTTGGCTATTATGGACAGAGCTACATATTATTAGAACAAATGCATACACCAAATTCCCACTTTGCCCAGCTAGTGTCAGCTGGCCAGCTAGGCAAAATATATGCAGCCCTCCCTCATCTTTTTAAAATATATGCAGGTTTTACTTCCAACCCTGTTAGGTTTATTTTTATCTTAAGGGTCTAGAACAGGGGTGGGCAAACTTGACAGTTTTAAGACTTGTGGACTTCAACT
>JAOYMU010000192.1:101696098-101706743 GCA_025802295.1 Psammodynastes pulverulentus | reverse complement strand
GGGGGGGGGGTTGGACATGGGAAATGGCTGAATTCAGAATAAGTCTCCTGGCTTCCAAAATCTGGCTCTTTCGACAGCAGCAAAACCATAATAAAAAACAGGTAATTATTATTTTTTGATACCTTTGGTTGTCTGGATTTTTGCAGGTGAAATCTGGTAGCCTTAGTCCTGGCCTTCCCCAAAATTAGAACAACAACTATTTGCCCTGGAAGTATAATTCTCAATGAGAGGAATGTGAGGAGACATAAACTGGTTCTGTGTTATTGATCTCTGACGCAGAACACAAACCTTTAAATCAATTTCCTTCTTCCAAGGAAGGAGGATATGCTAGCCGAAAATATTAAATTAATTTTAATCCAATTTTAAAATAAACCTCTTCTATATTGTTTGTATTACACCAAACCTTAGAGAGAGTCAGGAAATGGTATATTTCTCTCCATGCCAATACGTAAAGATTCACTTGCAAATGTACCTTTTTCCTAACTGCTTGCCAAAAATAAATAATAATTACAGTTTCCCTAGTACAATGAGGAAGGGAACAAGAGCAGGAGAGGAAGACAAGGGCAGGGGTCACGAGATCACCCTTTGTGACCTTCTGACAAGCAAAGTCAATGGAAAAGCCATTCAATTAATAACCGTGTTATTAATTTAACATCTGCAGTGATTCAACAAAGTTATTGGGGAAGCAAACAGTTGCTTTCATGTGATGTGCTTAATAACTGTGAATGATTTACTTCACGACTGATGTTGTAAGTTAGGCATGGTCAAGTGATGTTCACTTTAAGACCTTCCCCCTTAGTAACAGAGCTGCCAGTCCCAATGGCGGTTAGAAAGTGAGAACTACCTGATCATCAACTCCAAAAATTTAGTTGAAATAAAAATATAATTAGTTTTCCAAAGAGGCTCACGATGGTTGACAATCTTGTAAATTCTCATTCTGTATAATGTATTTATAAAATAAAAGCTCGATGTATTTGAAAATTGGTAAATTAAAAGTATTATCATCAAAAATTAATCTCATTTTAGCCAGTGTGACATTTTGTGACAGAATATTATATTTTTAAACACACTCTAAAAACTCATAAGATTATAAGAGAATGCAATAGAAAGTATACTGATGACAACAAAATGAAAAATTCCAAGAGTCAACCAAATCAATGGCTTTCCTACTCAGATACTCATCTGCACTTATCCATATTTTTTCTGCTGATTCTGGATTTCAGAGTACTTTGAAAATGATATATACACTACATAAATATTTTGATGTTAACATCTAAACCAAGAGTGCATATACTTATAAGCCTTAGCAGGCCAATTCATAGGAGACTCTCTTTAAATCCATTCTGAAGTCTCCCTAAACAAAGAGACACAAGAAATGTATGAACTATACAGATAGTTCATGATTAATGCATCTTATTGGAACTGGAATTTTCTTCGCCAAATGATGCTGTCATTAGGTAAAATATCATGTAATTGCACTGCTTAGTGACAGAACATTTGGTAATCCTGACTGCAATTGTTAGGTTAGGAATGCACCATGGATTAAGCCAGGTGCTCACTTTCTATTGTCCAATTACATTCACCTCCACTTCAGCTCTTCCCACCCACCTATTTCTTTCCCATCTCTGCCCTTTTGGCTATCCTGCATCCTGCTGCCCCAACTGACCTTTGTCATCTTCTTCCTTCCACTGCTGATGAGGCATGTCCAACTTGGCCCATCATGAGATACCCGTTGGTTGTACAAAATCTTTCCAGAGCAACAGAGTGTAGGAGCAGCAGAGTACAAGACAGGCTAAAAGACAGTGATGGGGAGGAGGTAGGTGGGTGGGTGGGAATGTAAATGAACCTGGTCATAAATGCAGGTGGCTTGTTCAGGGTCCATTGTTAAGGGTGCTGCAGTGGCTATAACATCAAGGACTGGCCATAGCTAACACTTGTTTGATGCCATCATAATTTTGAACAAATGGATGCCATCTTTGAACAAATGAACAATTAGGGAGGACTACCTGTAAGCAGATGAATGATGATACCAGAGGGGGAAAAATCCAAGAGTCAGCTAAATAGGGTTGCTTTTCAAATACATTTAGAATCAAAGAAAGAATTTCCAAGCTTAATTATTATCATCTTACAGAAATAAACAATATCTAATATAAAATCTGTTGCAATTGGCAATTATGGGCAAGGTTGATGGTTACTGAAATTCAGCCTTAACCAGAAGACACCAGGTTGCCTATCCCTGAATCATCATTAGTTCTTGAATAGCCAAAAGACTAGGCAGAGACCACATTATTTAATCCAATTTGCACAAATAAGGTGTTCCATTATTATCATGCAAACAGCAACAATTTCATAAAAACTGCATTTGTTGAAAGGTAGTTCAATCATGAAAGAAAATATATACATCTATTAATGCACACACATCAAAACATAAATACTGTGATGTAGCAATTACTGAATAGGGTTACCAATACTAAATTAATCTCAAGAAATGATGTGAAATAACTGACATACTTTTCCTACTAGTGTCAAAAGTATCATTTGAATGTATCTTCACTTACCCAATAGCTCCTGCTGATATTTAAGAGAGAATCCTAACTGGCAAGGCTGAGATAAGGCAGACTTGGTTAAATATGTGTTATATTCCCTGTAATAACACTCAAGGCAGATTATCGTTTTCTCTGTAACTGAGGTGTTTCTTCTAGATATTTGATGCTAAATGCAGAAGCAATAACCACATAAGTCTTAAATTCATCCTTTCATAGAAGCAAATTAGCATGATTCTCTAGTCTGAAATCTACTTAAGGTTTAAAGAGATTCTCGGTGGCCTATGCCATGAAACCACATAAATATTCCTCATTCTCTAGGATTAATTGTGCCTCACAATGAAAATCCCCCATTTTTACTTTAATATGATATAATATGAATCATGTCAAAATCAGAGAGGTATTCAGCAGGTTCTGACCAATTCTGGAGAACAGGTAGCGGAAATTGTGAGTACTGGCAAATACCTCCTCTGACTGGCCTCGCCCCCATCTATTCTCTGCCTCCCAAGTCCCAGCTGATTGGCTGGGTCTTCTTTTGGTGCTATCTTCTTGAAAGTCTCAAGTGATGATATTCCCACAACTTCCGAGGGCAAGCTGTTCCATTGGTTGATTGTTCTCATTGCCAGAAAGTTTCTCCTTATTTCCAGATTAAATCTCTCCTTGCTCAGTTTCCATCCATTATTCCTTGTCTGGCCTACAGGTGCTTTAGAAAATAGCTTGACCTTGGTGTTAGCTATTCCTGCCAGCTAAGTATCATCTGCAAATTTGGTAAGTTTCCCTTTTAGCAGAATACATAGTTGTACATATGGGCCAAAATTGCATTACACTCCCAACATAGATATTAAGGATTATAGTACTCTTCTGAAAATCCATCATTTAGAAAATACAGATGAATTCTTTTTCTGTATTATTATTGTATTAGTTTATCAAAATATAAAATACTGAAGTACAAGAAAAAAATTAAAATAATGGGTAAATAAGAAAGGGAAAAGAGAAGAGAGAAAAGTAGAGAGGGAAAAAAAGAAAAGCATTGATTTCCTACTCCTTTTGGTGCAGTAGAATAAGTAGTAATATAAAACCTCAACTTTTTATTTTTATGTAATAGTATATACTAGCCATTTCTATAAAAACAAATCTATCTAATCAGCAAAACCCAAAATCAAAGTTTCATTTTTTTCCACTTCAAGCACAAAGTCCAATAGCAATTTCCAAATAGAAACAAAATTAGCTATGTTCTTTTCTTTGATCAAAGCAGTCAATTTAGCCATTTCTGCTAACTCGGTCGACTTTTTCAGCCATTCATCCATTGTGTCCTTCCATTTTTTTGCATAAAGTAATCTTGCTGCCGTCAACATATATAACATCAAAGTTCCATTTTTTTCTCCAAATTCATTATCCATTAAGCCTAAAAGAAAAGTCTCTGATTTTATCTTTATATTCCCTCTTCTGTATTAAGATGTGAACCCTATTCCAATCTTTCTTCGCTTGTCACATATAGAAAATGCTGATAAATTCTGGATAGAGTTTTATAATATCCAGAAAGGACAATAAAAAAGGTAACAGTGGCCACATTCAGAGTTTTGAGAGCATGATAAGGATATTTTCATAAGTAGCTTGCCTCCTCACAAAACAGCAGTCACAAAATATGATTTTTCTCCCAAAGGGCAAATAGGGGAGGGTGCTCCCGTATGACAATGCTTGTACTCCAGTTTATCACTGACCCTTGGGGGAGGTACAGGTGGGCATTTTTCCAAACAAAATGCCTGACTGCAGATACCCTCCGTGTTTATTTACTGTTGTAAGAATGAGAAAAGATGCTAATGAAGAAATCCCACTACTTCAATGTGTTAAGAGGCTAGTCCTATATATCACAGAATAAAAGGATACCTCTTAAATCTCTTCCTTCCTATAGCGTAACAGGTTGTTTTTCACTTCTGGGTGGAAAGAAGAGTTGATTCTTTTGATTGCTGTTGTAATAAATCAGTTTAGTACCAGCTTCTTTGCCTTTCAACTTTGTCTGATTTACCCTTCACAATATACTGCAGAATAATTTTCTAATTTCTCATTACAATACTTTACAGTATAAACTTGTTTTTATGCTACATAGCCTTGTGGTACATTTATTCAAGACTTTTACACCTTAGCTTTCAATTTTAAGCAACTGGACAATTAGGAACAACTTGCTTTTTTGCTTGTCTTAATGCAGATGAAAAGAAAAACACATTTTTTTTATCCTACCAAAACAGAAACCATGGCAGCATCTTATATATGTTCAAATACATATCTAGATAGCATTGGTCTAATTTATTATGATTCAGTGTGACAGACTAGAAGTAACACTCACCAAGCCATCCTGATCCAGAGTTGGGGATGCACAAATCTGTCTCAGCACTGGGCAATACAAATCCAACCACAAAAACCTCTACTCCGTCTGCCATTAGTGCCATTCCAAGGACAAAAAAGAGGGCCCACTGAAAACGTCCATGCCCACATTCTTGAATGATTAACTCATATTGCTGTGCTAGCTCTTCTTCATCAGCTTTTCGCTCTGTCTCCAATTCGCTTCGATCTTTGTAAACATCTGCGGCTTGCTGTCCTAAAATTGCAGTTCCATCTTTGTTCTGTGCTGTACTTGGGATTCCTTGATACTCTCCTTCATAAATCTCATCATCTTCGTCATGTCCTTCAGTTGCTTCACTCGATCCTTCGTCTTCATTTCCTTCCCCTTCATAATTTCCATCTTGGCTGTAATAATCGTTTTCTTCTTCAGCCTGGAATCTATTGTAAGATCTTTCAGTGTAGCCATCTTGAGCTCTATCTACGGCTCGGTTTGCTTTTTTTACTGCCTGTTTTTTGGCCTCCTTGGCAATGTCCTGAGCCCCTTTTGCTAATAAAAGCCTATCGTCCACGTCATAAGCTCTATCCATTGTCTACTTATCAAGGTGTATTCACTATAGTTCTGTCCAACAAGGTACTTGTGCTGGATAACAGCAGTGGGAAACTCCAACCCACATTCAGCTTCAAAAAAAACCTAAAAAGAAGAAGAAAGTAAATTAAAAGTTGTTTATTTTTAAGAGAATCACACAAACAATTTAAAATGATTCCTGCTTAAGAAATGTAACTATCTACCCATTTCCCACAGGTTAAAACATGGTAATTTACAGATGGCTAGTGCAATACAGAAATGCTCCTGCATACAACACAGACATCAGATGACATAGAACAGGGTTGTCAAACTCAAGGCCTGTGGGCCGGATCTGGCCCAAGGGATGTTTAGATCTGGCCCATGAGGCTGCCTTGGAAATAGTGAAGGACCAGCCCACAATGCCTCTGTAAGTGAAAACGGAGCCTGGGAGGCTCCATTTTTGCTGGCAGAGGGGTGCAGGAGGCTGTCCTGACCAAAAATGGAACCCGTGAACCCATTTTGGGGCCATTACAGGCTCCCCTCCTCCCGACATGAGTGATATCAAGCTGCCATGCTCACTCTGGCCATGCCCACTCCGGCTCCCAGAGGTCAAACACAACCCTGATACGGTCCTCAATGAAATCAAGTCTGACACCCCTGACATAGATAAAAGTATCAAGTATTGTATAAAAGAGAAAAGTATTTTTTTTCTCTCAAAAGCACTGAATAACTTTCTGCACTAAAAGAAAAAGATCGGTTCAGAAGAAATCAAATTTCAGCATAGTTTAGAGGGAGTTGCCAAGGGAGGGAGTTTCTGTTCGAAGCCTGCAACTTGCTTTCCTCCAGCATATTTCTATTGTTGAACACTAATCATCCAATCATGCAAAGCTAAAGCTATATGTAACTCTATGCCATCTTGCATACAGAAACCATAAATTTAACATCTGTTCAGACTTTACATTTACTGCATAGCACATCAAGAACAGAGCCCTTTCCCATTCATCTTACACTAAAAATATATGCCCATCAGCCTAAAATTAGATGTCAAATATACCGAAATGAAATCTAGTATGTATTTGATTTTTTGCACCATAAAATCAAGTCACACAGAGATTTCAGGTTGCATTATCCTTAATAATCATTACACGCTTAGTTATTTCGTCTAGAAGAGATTAATGACACTTGAAGACCAATAGAATGAAGGCAATCCAATTAGACAAAAAGCCAAACCCCTCTCCAAGGACTCTCACTTTAGTCCTAAATGCTATTATCAAAATGATTTAGCAATTCTGCTAAAAGGAAAAGGGATGGAATTGTCACTACACAGTGCCATTTTCCAATGATTAAGCGTTCACATATTCACTGCAGCACTCATGAATGGAGCATCTTTGATTTAAAATCTGCCTGACATTGTTCCAAAACATCTCATGAAAATGATACTGTAAAAAGCTAGCCCCAGCAGCCTCAAGGGTTGTATTTTATCACCTCTGTAAAGGCAATGTGATTTCATACATTCAGAACTGAAAGCTAACGAGAAAACACAAAGACAGTAAAAGAAAGAAGAGAACTGTATCTTTGCAAAATGTGTAATTATTATTGGGGGAGGGTTATTCCTTCACTATGTCTGAATCCATTTCTTTTCATTCATTAAGATTATTCCATTTTATTCTGTGCAATGAAATGTCTAGAATACAATTGCAAAAATCTCCATCATTTATTTTAATCATACTCCACATCATATAAGCCCTTAATATGAACAGAGGCTAAGATACAAAACACGTCCCAAGTGGTACCTGTGAACATTTGATTTGGAACACCTGTTTGTAGCAGATAGATACTGAACAATAGTCACACAAGTAAAGGTTTTTAGATACATTAGGTGACCAGAATTTGAACTAGGGTTGTTTTTCTACCAGAAGCATAAGGTATGCATCTATAGTCATTCTGTTTACAACTCTCTGGCCTCTTCCTCCTCTTTTCAATCTTACTTGTAAATTACTTTTAGAGTTCTATTAATTTTCCTATTAATTTGATGTAATTGGTTGTGGCATGAAAGCTATTGAGAAAAACTAAAGCAAGATAGTAATCTTTCTTTACTTTCTTGCTTTAGTTCTTCTAAACAGCTTTCATGTCTCAATCCTTAATTCTTAATTAGTTAATTATGAATATATTGACCTAATAGAACCAAACAGCTTATAATATCCTAGTTGAGAAACTACGGGTTGGGAAGAGGGAGGTGACACACACCCTTCTCAGCTTCCCAGGAATATAACCCGCAAGTTAGAATAGGTATAATTTTTTACCTTGCAACTAAATGACTTTGGAGAAGGGATTAATTAGGACTGGAGGAAAATAATATCCTCTGATCCTTATTGATCACCAAGTACTCTCTGAGCTCTAAAAAGCATCAGTAATCTTATCAATATTAAATTAAAAGTCCAGGAATTTATATTCTGTGCTCCAGAGTAAATGCCCAAGGGTATCAAGAGTTAAAGGCTTGATACCCAAGAAAATACTCAGCTATCTGTCACAATAGCACTTATGTGTTATGTGGCAAATTTATAATTCAGTGATATCCCTCTCCCTTTCTCTCTGTGCGTTTTCAAGCTCTGGCAGGTCAAGAATATGGACAAGAATTTGCAGTTTTCTTGGCAAGATTTCAGAAGTCATTTGCCATTGACTGTTTCCTAGGGCTGAAACAGTGTCTAGCTCAAGATTATCCAAATGGCTTTGTGCCTAAGGGGAAACTAGAATTCAGAGTCTCCTTGTTTCTAGCCTGATGCTTTAGCCACAACAACTTACAGACTTTCTAGTTATATTTATATGATCATATACGCAGTCTAGGGTACCCTCCATATATTCGAAATTAGTTTTCCTTAATCTGGCAGCATAACCAGTTGTAGTCCAAAATATCTGGAGGCCACTCATTGGTAAATGCAGCATATAACTGTGAAGCTCTTTCACTTTTGGAAAACCGAATTATTTCTATTCTACTTTAATGTCTAGAAAATCGGAATTTGTAGAATCATGCTCAGGAAATATGACATGCTCAGGAAACATGCTTTGAATTGATTTTGCTTTTTCTTTGGGAGTGATTAATGAAGAAAACAGAGAGAGGGCATGTTTTACTCAAAATGATAAAACATGAGGTATGATTCAATATAGGCAATGTCATAGTTAAGGAATGGGAGGATATATCTTATCTATATTCTAATAAACATGGCTGTTTAATCTAGTACTTAGACTCAACTGTAAGTTTTTGGTATACACACAGGTGGCAATAATGCTTAGTGATATTTTCTCACATGAAATTAGAATATTGCATGAGAATCCATTCTGTTCCACCACCACAGGATATATGATTGAAGTAATATCCCTTGTAAATTTCCATGCTAATTTAGAAGGTTTTTTTTCCTCTTGGATAACAGTATGGAGTATTTATAAGAATAGATTGATTGCATGTGGAAATATGTTTGTTATTCATCTCAACACCTCTCTTTTCTGTTTATTTGAAGAAGGAATAACAACAATTCTTTCATGAAAGACCTTTGGAATAATACCACAATTCCTTAGATTTTTAAAGTGATTTCCAGACAAATCTCCCTCTGATTTGTCTGCCAATATTTCTAATGATTATTTCAGTGGGTACAAAGGAATTGAATGGCATGGAAATGTGTTCCTTAGAATGAATGATAATATGAACACAGTAAGCACATCAGGGAATGCATTAGTAGTTCTGTATATAGAAGTGAATTTTGCTCTTGAAACAGGCAAACTCCTTTTCTTTAGCTACAGGATATGGCTAAAGAATGGCTTCACTACTAAACAAAAAGGTTATGTAAGAAACTGGTAAACATATAGCAAAATAATTCGGGTACAATGCTATTTTCAAACTGATGGTTTAATGTGATTTACTCTTGATTTTATCAAAAGTAATGATTGTTGGCAGTTTTCTTTCTGATAAGCCTACACACTGAATCATCTGTACAATACATTTAGTCTGCTTAAAAGGCCTTCAAAATACTGCTACATTTAGAATCAGAGTTAGACTAAATGTACATGTAGTCCTTTAAATAGATAGTTTAAAATTTAATAAAAGGTCTTCTTCAACAGAATTCACTTTAGAGTTATTTTTTCAAGGTGGCTTTTGCAAGACAACAGAGATGGAAGATAAAAGGAGGATAAGAACAGACCTATGTTTCAGGAAAAGTTGAGGTATTTGATAGTATGAGATATAATAAAAATAAAAGAGATAATGAATGGGACACTGTAGAAAGAAAAATAAAATAGGACGTTGATACAATGATCTGGACCTAAGACCTTTGGAAGGAGAACTGGAATGGAGTTGGGCAAAGGAATTGGAATCTGCATGATCTGGGAGGAGTCCAGATTGGCCTTGGAGTTCACAGTCTTCAAGGTGACCATAGGTTTGTCTCAGAAAATGTCAACTCCAACTCACATATGCAAGCACATATGATGCTTTGGAGGAAATGAAGTATGATCTGAATATGGAGTACAGGTAGTTCCTGGCAGGGCTTTTTTTGAGCCGGAGCTCGGCGGAATGCCTTTCCGGCACCTTTTCGGAGCACGTATCACGTGCTCCGTCCCCACCAATCGCGCGCGACCACTTCCGGGGTTTTTTAGCGCGATGGGGGGGGCGCGTTCCGGCACCTTTCGGCGCCGAAAAAAAGCGCTGTGAATACCTATAGAAATCTTACACTGGATTTAGTAAGGCTATGTTCAGTGAAAAATACACCCAAATTAAAGATAAGATGTGTGTGCATGGATGCCTATGTACATTTATGATCAATAAATTCTGGAAAGAAAGAGGTAATATCATATAGCATTTACTATAAAAATATCTTTACACATTCTTAAGAGGCAAATTGAATCATAGCATGTTAGCTATCACCAGAATAGTGCTTAACCTCATTCCTCAGAAAGAATATTAGAACCTTTTAACATTTTTAAAAGATACGTTAAACGTTTTGGTCTAAATAAAGGAATCTAGGTTATATCATCTCATATATGAACGCCATGTCAAAAAAAACACTATCATGATATAAAAGATATCAATTGGTTTAGGTTACATAAATATTTCTATTAAGGTACAATGCAAGTAATTAAAATTCATACTCACTCAAAAATATACTGTATTTTTCAGAGTATAAGATGCTCCGGAGTATAAGACGCACCT
>JAOYMU010000192.1:101630284-101642825 GCA_025802295.1 Psammodynastes pulverulentus | reverse complement strand
AATTTGAATTGTATAATATATTGTATTTTATTACTGGCTGTTCACCGCCCTGAGTCCGTCAGGAGAAGGGCGGTATATAAATATAACAAATAAAATAAATAAATAAAAATAAATAAATAAATAAATAAATAAAAGTCCATTTATCCCATGAAAATTACAAAATCGTGTATAAATTATCTGCCTGTGATCTCTGCTTTGTATGGAACATGTGGCTATTGTAGGGGCACTTTCTTCATTTAGGAAAACAAATACAAATGACGTAAGAGGAGACAAGCACTACATTTGTGCTCTTTTTGGGAATTCAATGCTGAATTCATCAATACTGAGCATCAAAATATATACTGAAACAGAATTGCTATTTTCTATTATTGCCTGTATGTGGGAACAATTTATTAACAAAACATGTTAGAAAAGGATTTTAGAAAATAATGTGCTACAATGTAATCTGTATTTAGAAGAGGTTTTAAGATACATTTCTTATTAATTTGTACATTGTTAAATAAATTTTAATGTATTTAGTATAATTCAGTCTATTCACTACTGCTGTCTATTAACTGGATTCAACTTCAGAACACTAGGAGTGAGTTCATAGTAGTGCGCTTTTTCACCCTAACTACACCAGGGGTCCTCAACCCGGTGCCAGGCCCCAGCCCATTCAAAACTAGGTTGTAGAAGTGGTGGAATGTTTGTGCATGCATGCATGAAACTGCATTTGTGAAAGTAGTGCACATGCGCAACCATCCTATGACTTCTGCTGCTGCTGCTGCTGCCTCCATCAGTTTGCTGAGCCAGAAAGGTTTGGGACAGCTGATCTATACCATTCTTCTGTGTGTTGACATGTTGCACAATTTTAGGACACCCTGGTGAGCAAGATAGACTATAGTGCAACAGAAAAGAACGTTTTTCTCAAAGTTGGGTAGAGGAGTCATACATGAATGAAGATAATGTAAATGATTTTTTCCTTAATCATCGATCAAAATATTTATATGAGTACGTAGAGAGTTTTTCTGCCAATGCCTTTAGACTCAGTTTTGTCTTGGGGGTGAGGAGACAGTGAAATGCATCATCAATTAAGAAATAAAGTGACAGATTGTGAGATTCAACATACTGTAGTATTCAAGACATGTCTCAATAAATGTACTATGTGAATATTTCTTTGAGAGCTCCCAATAAAAGTATTTCATAGCCCTGCTAGGCAATTTCATTTTTAAATTAAGCAGAATAAGCCCTCTCTGGAGTTTCAGTATTATTTGTACTTTCTTAACTGCATACGAATTAAAATTAGAGTAGCAAGACCTTGGCTCTATTCTCATAATGCAGTTTATCTGTTTATACATATTACAGTAAGATATACAGCAATTTGTTTTGCTTTCTTACATCTCAAGGATATTTGTCGCAGGAAAAAAAAAAACAGACCCATCTGTTCTGCTTTAAAGGAAACCAATGACTTGACTTTCACTCAGCTTAGTTCTATATAAGAGATAAATACATTCATTTGGGCTTAAATAGTTTGTGGTTATTGGCCCTGAGGAAATTCTGAGATAAGGCCAAAGGTTGTCAGTGAGTTTAACTCAAGCTTTTGTTTTTCCATAGTAGGAAACTAGGCAACATGTGACAAGAGAAAATATACAATTTCCTTCAATTTGGGAAAGTTGTAAATAAAAGTCAGTTTGGGATAATGGTTAGGATGTCAGACTTAGTTACTCTCTTTTTACCCTTGTAATTGAGAGACTTAATGATCATTCCTTTTTCTCATTGCAATTTATCTTATATGTTTGCTATATAAAAAATAGATAAGGAGTTTATGTTCACTTCCTTAGTTTTTTTGGAACAAAGACAACAATCTTTCCAATGTGTTGTATTAAAGGTGGAAAAAATTCTGAAGTGATTTATCTTGGTCTGATTTTTTACATCTGAAAACCTGGCATTTTAATAGAGGTGTGTACACTTTTTATATACACTGTGTGCATAACTCATTTAAATGCAGAAAAGATATATACAGTAATCCTATCATTTTTGTTTCATTGACATAGTCTGAGTTATCCGGGTGTTGACAATAGAGTAAAAAAGTCAGAATTATTGCTGTGATTCTGTGATCAGCTGTGTGTTTCTTTTTACGTGCATTGCAGAGTTCTGACATATGGTCACAACTGCCATCTTGATATTTTTTTTACATCCTTTCACCTTGTTGCTCCTACTAAATTAGGATTTAATTTTGGCTTACTGGATATCATGAAGCTAACCATTATAGTTGATAAGGCAAAATTCATGATAGGCAATAAACCGAAACTTGTTGTGTAAATCCTGTTGTTGTTTATTCAGTACATTGTTTAAGAAAACAGAAGTAACTTTTATTTTTTTGACAGGGAGGTACAATTCGGTGGACAGACCCATGAAATAACTGCCATGGGAGACTTGCTTTCAAACTGGCTGCCAGGCCAGAGAAGTTACATTTATAAAAGACAAATTAGCTTTCCAGAATATCAGCAAAAGAGAATATTTGTAGCTCAGAGTTGAAATTAGTTGTCCTTGGTCCTTTCTAGCTTGCTTGTTTTCTTGCAGAAGTTTAGTTACCCAAGTTAAGTAACATCATCACTGATGTCAACTGATGATGATACCTAATTTGGGTAATAAAACATCTGCAAGAAAACAGCCAAGCCCAAGGACCACTTAGTTCCAGAATACATTCTACTATTCCTGTATAACTGTTGTGGCCCCAAAGACATTCCTGTAAATGTATTGTATCATATTAGGGGCTTGTACAACAATCAGCTTGTACCAGCTTAGATACTATTATTTATTTACGTTATGAAAATAAGGCAAATGAAACAAAAAACAAAATAATAGATTATCTCATTCAGAAATGAGATAATTTGGTCTTCATTAGCATCATTCACCTACGTTTTTCTAACACCATATACAAAATCAGTTACAGACTCAATATTTGAAAGGTTTTAATCTGATCAGCATTCTAACAGAGATGACTTTTATGACCTCTTATTGATTTATCTCAGTCTAAGGCAAGATGGCTAAGACAGCATGTGAAAATCTTGAAAATATTACAATATTACATCTGTAGGAGAAAGAAGGGAAGCTGCCAATATAATGATTTCTGTAGGAATTACACGGAAATTATAACAAGCTTGAAATATAACAAGATCTATTTACAGAATTAAAAGAAATAAGAGATCCACATGCTTGAATGATATCGTGAAATAACCTTGCAACCCAATTGGTGGTGGAAACTATCTTAGTCACAAACATGTAAATAATATCGCAGATCAAAGAAAATATAGTAAGCATTCAGAAGGATACAGTGGATTACTCTATCCCAAGCCCACATCCTCAACTAGTTATCTTTTTCTCAACAAGAACAAGATGGATAGATTTGTTTCCAGTATACTGGCCTACTTGTTGTTTCACACTATGTCTACCTCTGTGCCCCATGGTCCAAATATGAAGATGGTACTAAGTTTTACACCTCCATCCAAACCAAGATATGCTCTTGAATTGCTCTTTCAATATCTGGAAACTGTAGGGATCTGGATAAGGAAAAGCAGACTTCAAACAATACTAACATGATTAAATGGCTCTGGTTTTAGAACCTTCTGGATCAGGTAATTGTTGTCTAACTGGTTCGCTAGAACTGGTTGTTCTGATTCTGCGCAGTTCGGAGAACTGGCAAATCACGCCACTGGCTGGCCCCTCCCCTCCAACCCCTCCCCACCCAGTCACTCCTTATCATGCTCGCCATCACTGCCTGCATCCTCCCCACCAGCCAACTTGCCTTCGCCTAATTTTTGGTAAGTTGCTATTTTCCCTTTTTCTTTTCCTTCCGATGATCAACTGTTTCACCTATCAGTTGTGCCACCTTGATTTAGATTAGCTAGAAATCAGGAAATTGTAGGATTTCTTGCTTTCTAGCTAATCTAAGGCACAGCTGATCTCCCCTCACTGTTGTACTGGGTTGTGAGTTAATTTAGTGAGTTTGCTAACTTGCTAGCAAATTTTATGAGTTTGCTGCAAGCAAATTTTATGTGACAGACTCGGGCAGCAGATTGCAGAAAGGTAGATCTATGAGTGACTCTATGATTCTGTGAGCAACTCAATCTGCCTGCCTGCTTTGCCTGATTTAGGGTAAAGTTGCTTTTTTTATTAAAAAAAAATCAATATTTACATACATGGCGTGTTGTGAGTTAATTTTGTGAGTTTGCCACGCCCAGCCAGTGACATGACCACCAAGCCACGCCACGCCAGTCATGTGACCACCAAGCCACGCCCAGCCAACAAGCCATGCCCAGCCAATCATATGACCCTAAGCCACACCCACAAGTTAGGCCACACCCACAGAACCGGTTGTTAAGAAATTTGGATCCCACCCCTGGCTTGGCTCATTGCAGCCGCGTGCAAGCAGATAGTGGGACAGAGAGGGTAGGGCTAGCGGTAGCTGCACTCCCACTCCCATCAGCTCCCACACTTGCCGCCACCTGCACTTTAAAAAAAATAAGACCTCCCTGAAAATAAGCCCGACTGCTTATTTTCAAGCCCAAAAGAAAATAAGATCAGGTCTTATTTTGGGGGAAACACAGTATACGGCTACTCTTTAGCATAGACTAACATTACATCAGCCAATATTTGGCATGAAATCTGAAATTGTTGTTGGTTTATACTTCAATATACTGTGCAACCCAACCAACATAAATAATTTACTCTAGGGCTATCATGTCCCCAGGCTACAAAAAATTCAGAAGACTATTAAGTAGCAATAAGTTGAGTTTTCTGTAGCTTTGCTGCCATTCAATAGTCATTCAAACTTTTACAGCCTTGATACAGAAATCTTAGTAGATCATGATTTAATTAATGAGGTATTAGCATGTTATATCAGTATATTTACTGAATATAAATTATTTGGCATAACACTTGATTATTGCATAGGGATGCTTTACCTTGAAGATTCAAAGAATCATGAATAGCTTTGACATAATGCAATGTTTATAGTTATATAACCCACAAAAAATTTCATAAATTCTTACACAACCATACAAGTTGAAAAAGGAAATAATACACCTGACCATGTTGCTTCTTGAATCCCATCTTTTACTATTTGTGTGTATAGGGGCATATCTAAAACGTGAAAATCTACCATACCCGTACAGACCTATAAAACACATTTCTAAAATAGTTGGGACATTGTGTGTTCATTGGACCAGTTCCTATGAAAGCCTTTGCACATAGCGATATATTCCATACTCAGGCAAACTTATTCTAATACAGAGATGATCCTAGTGAAAAAGCAAAATTGACTCTTTTCATTTTTTAGTATAATTTTATTAAAATTGTAAGAATGAAAATAAAAATTAATATAAACTAATACAGGTAGTCCTTGATTTACAACAGCTCATTTAGCAACCACCCAAAGTTACAGTGGCACTGAAAAAAGTGCCTTTTGACCCTTTTTTTACAGTTATGACCTTTCCAATATCCCCATGATCATGTGATCAAAATTCAGATGTTTGGCAACATATTTTGTTTGGATGTTCCATAACAATAACACTCTCCAATATTCATCGATTATTTAAGTGAAACAATAAAAATATCATAGTTTTCAGTGAGGTATTTTAAGAAAACTTCCTTGAACTTTCTCTTGTAATAATTTGTTATTTTTATTTTTCTGAGCTAATTTACGTGTTACAAAAATTGTTTTCATCCAGTCCCTTATTATCTTTGTGTTTGTACTTTTAAAAAAAAGTATATAATTGAATAATATGCTCTTCCTGGGGACATGCTGTTTATTAATCAATGACAAATGCAAGAATAAGAATAAGAATATCTTTGATGGCATATAGGACTGCAAGGAGTAGTTCTAAGGACATCAGTAAGTATAATTTGATTCCAGTGTCGCTGTCTGAAAGACTTTGATTGAAAAATAGAAATTATCTGAATATTCCAGAATTAGCTTTAACAGTTACGATCAATCCTATCAAAAAAAGCATTTATTGTTATAAATTCTGCAACCTCTAACAGACCCCATTAACCTGTGTCCATTTTATTCTAATTCTATGGCCTATAGATATTAAAATGCTTTAGTAGAAAATAGCAATCCTTGAAAAGGGTATCGACAGCTCTGTTTTACTCTTAAAACGGTGCATTTTATGTACAAATGATAAAAGCTATCATTTTCATTTTCTTTCTGCTTCTATTTTTTTTTCAGTTTATGTCATCCCTTCTAGTTTTGCCTCATTGTGAATTTTTTTGCACATTTTTCATAGCATGCCTTTTGTGCCTTAAAATATACATTTTTAATGCATACTTTTTTGATACACAGAGAGTTTGCAATACCTAGGCAAGTGCATATCAACCATACAATGGACAGTTTACCTATTTACATTCAGGAAGGATTAATGAGGTATGCACACATTAAAATGTGGATTGTATTTCCTCATCCCTCATTTAACATATCAAACAAACCTGGATCCAAGAACCTAAAATCCCTAAGACTCTGTTTAAATGCTTCAAGCTAGAGTGTTTTGTATTATTAAGTAAATGGACAGAGGTAGAGCAGCTGGTGAATTAGCTGTTCTCATTAACCTACAACTGACAATCAACTATAAACAGATAAGCTTTGGAAATCACTCATTTTTGGCAGTTAAGGTTTGGCTGGAAAACTGCTTTTGCAGATAGTGGATAATGATGATGTGCCATCTAGAAATTCTAATCAGCTAATGCTGAAATCTCTCTGGTATGATACTCTCAGTTGTTGAATTATTGGAGCGCATGTGCTACATACAATGACCAAACTGTCTTAGAACTTTAATGCATCATGGGTCACAATGATAAGCTTGTCATCTATACTCTGGTTTATTTTAAAATATTGTGAAGCTGTTTTTATTTATTCAAGGGATTTTAACACTGACCATTCTGATGCCCCAATGTAAATCAGATTTTTATAAAGGAAGTGTCTATATAAAGTTAGTTTGGCAGATAGATTAAAAATCTATTAATTTTGAGACTCTCAGTGCAGATGACACCCAGTATGTGCAGTGGATAAGATCCCAAGCGAGAAACCAGGAGACTGTGAGTTCTAGGGCTGCCTAGGCACAAAGCCAGTTTGAAGAACCTTGGGCCAGTTACTGGAAAAAAGGCAATGAATGTCAAGGAACCACTTCTGAGATAGTAAATAAATGAATGCAAAAAGGTTTTAAATCTCCATGTGTACTATTTTCAATCTTCTATCTCTTCTGGCAATAGTTAGTATGGACCAAGTCCAATTTGTTGATATGCTCAATGAAGTAAAAAAAAGATCTTTGTAGGGCAACCTTCCCTCCTGATCTAGGCTCTGGTTTCCCTTAATATTGCCCAGGTGTTGAGCTTCTTTGCATGGACCCTTTTTGAATATATTTGTGATTTGGCATCATATTTTTAAAAAGATCCTCTTTAAAACAATCCTTTACTTCATAGGCTGCCTATTAGAAAGACTATATGCAAAGTCAATGGGGAAGCCAGCTAGGAGTCAGAAGCTGCTCTAGCTCACAGTACATTGTATACTGCAGGGATGCCAAACTCGTGTCATCATGGCGTCGCCACATGATGTATCGTGATCTTCGCTAAACTGGGCATAGGCGTGGCCAGCATGTGACATATCCACCCCATGGGCCGCGAGTTTGACAACCCTGGCTAGTATATTGCAACAATTTTTCAGTCAAACTACTTCAAATCTGCTAAGATAAGAATACACTTAAAAATTACCATTATTCCTGGGAAACTGAAATTTCCACACTGTTCAAACCAGTTTTCATTGCAATATTCTGGCTGTTGCAGTATTCTTGTAATTATGTGATATCCATTGAAGCATGTATTTGCAACCATAGGTTTTAGTAAAGTTCATATACAATTACAGTAATCTATATCAGTTCAATAAGCAGGTGCTTTTGTATCTTCCTTGCAGCCATTGCAAACAACGTGATGTGATAAGCATATTCTTCTGAATATGGGATAACAGGACCATCCAGCATTGGGGTAAAAATACATGGTCAGTGTAATTACACTGTGTAGAAAGATGTCAGGGCAGGGAACCAAAGCAATAGCAATATAATTCAGGAAAAATTAATATTCATTCTGCTCACATCAGACTGTGTTTCTTTTCTGTCAAAGGATGACCCAACGGGTCACAGGTTGTCTAGTTATCAACAATTGTCATAATTCACCTTTTGCTGTGACATGATTATACCCTAGACATTGAAATGAATCTTAACATTCTAGCAATTTCTAGGCAAACAGACTTTATATTGCTGTTAAATCAGGTGAAATATACTCTAGCTACATTGAGAATGAAAAATGGTAAAATTCACAAATAAAAACAATGTGAGAAGATCTGCATGTTATTTTAGAAAGGGAAGCAAATTTCCTTCCTGCCTTCCAGATAGGGAGGTAAATTTTTGTGATATATGGTCAATATATATAGTCATATTATCAGGGCTTTTCTTCGGCACCGAAAGGTGCCGGAACGCTCCCCCCGTCGCGCGCTAAAAAAACCCGGAAGTGATAGCGCGCGATTGGTTGAGACGGAGCACGTGACGACAGCTCCAAAAAGGTTCCGGAACGCCGTTCCGCTGAGCTCCGGCTCAAAAAAAGCCCTGCATATTATAAATATATATATTGATATATACATATATATTATTCATTCTTGTAAGGAATAACAATACAGTCTCCATATTTATCCAGTAAATGACCTGACTCCAGATGTAAGATGTTATATATGGTAACATGTATTTTCACGAAAACCAGCTTGTTTATTACACAGGAAGGACATACTTTATCTGGTCAAAGAACCCATTTGGCTGGGTCACCACATTCTAATGGAACATGATATTGCCAGAAAGGATATGATAACTGCCAAGTGTGATGCTGTATGGAATTATAAGAAAATTCCATGGGCTGGTCATTACAAGAAATCAGACCATTGATATACCAATAAGGATACAGACAGGATGTGATGTGTTGGCAATTGTTTGAAACAGTATATAATCTATTATTGTAATAGTGAAACCTGTCTCTCAGTTCTCCTAACTGAGATACCCTTTTGCAATCGTATATTAATAAACTGTCTCTTGTCAGTTTGATTTATTGGCATGTATCACAGTTTTCATTAAAACTGTAGATCTGGTAATGGATTAGCTAATTTTGTAATCAATTAACATTTCTATTTCATTCACTGACAATCTCAGTGTTTTCCTATCCTACCCTCTAGAACAGGACTGTCAAATTTGCGGACTGCAGGCCAGATGCGTCACACGCTGGCTACACCCAGTTTAGCGAAGGGGGGAAAGCCACAATATGTCATGTGATGACACCGTGACAATGCGAGTTTGACACCCTTGCTCTAGAAAACCTGCCATAAACTAGGAACTGAACTCTAAAGATCAAGGAAGCTCCAGTAGTGTGGGCATGCAGCATTCAGTCCCCCATTGGTATCTAAGTGGGCCATATTGTAGGAGTGGGGTACAAGTCCTACAGATCTATGGGTATAAATTAAAAATAGCAAAAATGGATAATCTTTAATTAGAGCAGAAACAAAAAGTTGGCATCTGATTTGGCATTAAATGTGGTATCATTTATCACTCCGTGTAGGAATTCCTATAGTGGTATCTTTATAGACAGGTGTTCTGATTTCTGGTTGGGCTTTAGTTTAGATGGTTTCTGAGTGAGGCAAGTTGGTGAGAGCTGGTCTCAAGACCAATCTGCTTAGTTAAAGACCAACCAGAAGTCAGGACACCTGGTTATAAACACAGGAATGCAGTCAGTCCCTGTTCAGTTGCCTGTGATCTCTGTAGCACAGGGGTCTTCAAACTTGACAGCTTTAAGACTTGTGAACTCCAAATTCCAGAATTCCTCCTCCAGTCATGTTAGCTCAGGACTTCTGGGAGTTGAAGTCCACAAGTCTTAAATTTGCAAAGTTTGAAGACCCTTGATCTAGTCATTCATGAGCTTACTTAGAATTGAAAAGTCATGTATTGGAAACGCACAGGAAAAACCCATCTTGCACACCTTAGTACCTTCTCTACACATCTATATGCTTGTCCACCTCTTCTGTACTTGCCCATTCATCTTCTATTTACATAAATGAGTGAATGCAAAAATCATTTGCATATCATAGATTTTCAATTTGCAGAAGCCTGTGACGTTGCAAGTTGTACCTTGGAATTTTGAAACGTAGAACAGTGTGTCAGCTGAAGACTAGAATATCCAATGTAAATTTAAAAACAACAAAATCCTATTCCTATCTGAAACAGCCAACTGAATTTAAATTACCATTTTCTGTGTGATGCGCTGTGACAGATCTAGTTTAGAATTAGCAGACATCCACTGGAGAGCCCGCTCTCTCATTTTCTCTTGCTCACTCTTTCTGCCAGACATGGCTTCTGGCATCTATTCATCAGTATAAGCAGATGACACTAACTTTCTTCGACTTCATGATTCATGCTGCGTTTACAAAGTCTCTGCTGTCTGATATCCATTAATCCCTACTCAGAAATTTTATCATGTACATTTTACTGACTTGCAAAATTGAGCTGGGTTTCTAATTCCGAGCCTTGGTTTGCTTTAGCATATTTGTTAAGTAATAAGCCACAGGCCTAATCATTAACCATAGCTTACAAACCATAATGGCTGGGTTCACACAGTTACTGTTGTGAGCTCCCCAGAGTTGTGTTTCATAAGAGAGGTGGCCATGTAAATCTAATAATTACATTAGATAAGCTAAAACCAAAGGCATCAGATTATATTTTAGCAAATGCATGAACCAAGTCTAAGTGGAATGACTTGTCTCCAGACGTTATGGGTGTCCCAACACTGAAGGTTTTTAAGAAGAGATTGGACAGGCATTTGTCTGAAATGGTATATGTTTGAGCAGGGGGTTGAACTAGAAGATCTCCAAGGTCCCTTCCAACACTGCTATTCTGTTATTCTAAGCCCCTCTCTTTAGGTCTGTTGTTTATGGGATATATAAAAAAAATAAAATCATCTGAAGGCATTTTCATTGTGAAGGAAACATTTGAAGCAGAAGTTACTTTTTAGTAGTACACTGAATGACATACATAGGACTGCTACAGTCCTTCCAAATCCTGTGTAATAGTCAGCCTAAAGCAGGGATTAGCTAAACACTGAAAAGTAATACATAATACCTTAAAATAATACCTGCTGTTATTAATTCATTGCCCTTCATCAAGGGAATGGCAATGGTATTTGTGATTCCGTACTTGTCATATTCTAAAAATCAAAACAAGCAACAGATGAAATCTAAAAGCAATTAAGCAGAGAAACTGGAGGATAACATTTGGGGATTATATATTAGGGCAGATGGGTTCGCCCTCCCCATTTGATACCATATGTATAGCCAGAGTAAGGTAATAACATGTATTCTGGGCAGTCCTTTGGGGATATTTGGAATATCTATGTGTTGTGGTCATCCTTACAAAATACAGAAGAAGCTTTCCTAATAGTTGGGGCAGTTTCAAAATGTATTTACTAGAAGGCAAACTAATTAATTAACCTCTGGCAATCAGGCTCACATCCAAAGAAAGAACTGAGATGTAGTTATAGCTGCACAAAGAAATGCAGGAAAGATCAGGATTCTATCTATTTTAACTATCTCTGTATAAAAACACTCCAGAAACAGTACAGACAAGACCAAATTATTTTTCGGGTGAGGGGAATAGGGAGGGAAACCAGGAAAAGAAAGAGTTTAAAAATGGGACAGATCAAGCCAGAGGCTGCTGGGAAACAAATCCAAAAAAATTGGGAGTCCTACTAGACTTTTCTGACTTTTGCTCAATGAGCAAGTGACAGATGTGCCCTGAAATGTCTTTGCACATATCCATCGAACGTACCAGGGCTTTACTGGATTGGGAGACCAGTCATATCTTGGATTACTGCAGCACACGTACATGGGCTACCCTTGAAGACCACAGAAGCTAGAGCTGATGTCGAATGCATGAATAGTTATGGATATATCCCATGTCACCCATTTAACATCTGTATGTCACAAGCTCCGTTGGTTACCAATTAGTTTCTGGGTGCCACTGAAGGTGTTGTCATTAAAAGGCCTTCATTGTCTAGGTCCAGGACCTAGATACTTACTGAATCATCTACTCTAGTTGTTTCTGGCCATTTGATAAGGACTGGCTGGCTGACTCACTTCAGGTCCCCTCAGTAAAACTGTATCATTTGGAAAAAGCAGTCACTGTGGCTGTTTGTCCTTTGGAATAGCATTCCTCCAGAAGTCCATGAGCCGCAACCTAGCTCTGCTTCCACAAAGACTTAAAGCCTTTATTATTTCAAGATGCTCTGGGATAGAGTGAGCTGTGATCAGTGGTGGGATTCAATTTTTTTTTACTACCGGTTCTGTGGGCGTGGCTTGGTGGGTGTGACAGGGGAAGGATACTGCAAAATCTCCATTCCCTCCCCACTCCTGGAGGAAGGTTACCACCGGTTCTCCAAACTACTCAAAATTTCCACTACCGGTTCTCCAGAACTGGTCAGAACC
>JAOYMU010000192.1:101562719-101574228 GCA_025802295.1 Psammodynastes pulverulentus | reverse complement strand
CACCCACGCATATCCCCATGCGTGTGCCCCGGCCCCACACATGCACCCCACACATGCATGCACCCTGCCCCCACACATGCACGGCAGAGACCTGAAGACCAGTTGGCTGGTGGGAGGAGCACGCGCAAGCAGAGCTGAACAGGGGCAATGGCTCATGTACGCACAGAGGGGGCTCTGCGTGCCACCTGTGGCACGCGTGCCATAAGTTTGCCATCACAGTTCTAGGCACTTTAGTCTTTCTTCATAAGATATATTACCCTGCTACAGTTACTCTGTACCTTTCCCTCTCTCCTTTAAAAAGTGCAGTGTCTAGAACCAGACATAATACTTGAAGTGGGATTTCATGAAAGCACAATGGCATAGAACTATTACTTCCAATGATGACATTCAATTATATTTCGGTTGATAAAATAAAAAATGCACTCTTTGAGCATGATTTTTGAGCCAGAAATGTAGTTGCTACTTATTTCATCCAGCTCATGTTTATTTAGCTTGCTAATTAGATTATGGATAACTTTGAAAAATGCTTTGAGTCAAGATATATTATTCCAGGCAGTATTCTTACTATTAACAAACACTTCCCTAACTCAATGCGCATGTTGGTCATTCCAAACATGAGACTGTTAAAGGCCTATCTTCTTGGAACTGACTTATGTGTATTTTATGTGTGTATGTGTCTCTGAATCAGTGTTGAATTCTGGCAACTGCCTGAGGTTTTTTGGCAACATTTTAAAAATAGTTTGTCATTTCTCCCCTTCTGGGGCTAAGAGAATGACTCGCCCAAGGTCATCCAACTGGCTATGTGTTTAAGGCAATATTAAAACTCATAGTCTCCTGAGTTTTAATCTCATGCCTTAACCACTATACCAAACTGGCTCTCTGTATGTACTTAGCTCCCCTGTAATAAAATTACTGCATTTCAAATTTTTGCCATATATTTCTGATGCCAAAGTTCAAACTTTTATTTAATTTAGAAGAGTAGTTCCTTTCAATTAACTTTGGACAGAGATAATTAGTGAAGGAATTTCCATCTCAGAGAAGCCATTCTCTAGGGCCAGTTGCTAAAAAGTTTTAATTTTGGATGTGATTTGTTCCTTAGTTCTAGGAGATAAAATGGTTTTAATATCTTTATTTTGCAGGTATTAGAAAAATGCCATTGAATGAGAATTTGAAATCTCCCTTCTACTGTAACAAATATATATATAGGATATGACAAGTTTTCAAATAACATGTTTTTGTACTAGATATTTTAAAAAATAAACTCAACCTTTATAAGTGGATATTTCCATCCTTGAAGAAAATCCCAAAATACTTTATTAATTTATTGCTGTGTATAATATTCCCATCTAAACCCTAGCTACATCTTGCTTAAAAACAATTACTTTCTATTTTCAGAAAAGAATATTTTATTTAACCTATCAGTTTTTTCAGGCTATTCTTTTTTTTTTTAACTAAAGCAGCAGACAATTATGGAAAAGTATTATTTTAAAGAACGTTGCTACTTAATTGTCATTCGTCTTGTTTTGGGAACTAAATATGTTATTTGAATACTTTCCTCACAAACCAGTTGCCAGAGGAAGGCAAAGTACTATATCCTTTTTTAAAAATTTGCATATTCCTTAGGATAGCATTGATAATTAATATCTATCATGGAAAGTTTCTCAAAATTTCAGGTGCAGCACTGAATATGTGCTATATTTTACTAAAAAAAACCCACTTGTTTCCTTAGCTTTTAAAAGCTCAGACAGCCTTTAAAAACTCAATCTGATCTTTATTTCTCTACTAAACAACTCCTTCCCTTCTTTTAAGACTAATGTTTTGACTGAGCTGAGGAAATGGAAACTTCATTTTATTGAACATCATACCTTAGAGATGAGACAAGAAAGAGAAAAGCATGCAGCCGATATGAGACAATTGACTAATCAGATGGAGAACTTGAAGGAATTGCTACATACGTACGAGATTTCCTTAGGGAGAAAGGATGAGGTAAGAAATTCTAATTTACAAGAGGAATTTTTACATGGTCCTCATTTTCCTTATTGGTTACTGTTAAGAATTGCCTTTGCAGCAAATAATTGTTTGGAGAGCAATATTTCTCTATCCCTGGCCTATGTGCTTAATGACCAAGTTCAAACCAATTAATTGCATAGTTAATGTTCTTTATGCATTGTCTAATTTCTTTTTGTTCAGGTAATTGCAAATCTAACACATGCAATTGAGAAACAAAAGGACAGGATAGAGTTAATGAAAAAATTCACAAAATGGCGACTTCAGCATTTTTTGGGCAAACAAAAGGCCAGAGAAGAGGTAAATATGGATTTGCTCATGTTAATCAAGATTTTTTTTAAAATCCCATTTGAAAAACTATATTTTAAAAAACTGATCAAATTAACAGTTTTATGTGGAATCCTTCATCTTCTTATCTATAAATAATCTGTCACAGTAAACTGCATTTGCATTCAGTCTAAAAATGATGTTTTGCACTTTAGGATCATGTTATGTTTAGAATTGTTACAATCATCCCATGAACACTAAAAATGTTGCAACATTATTCATCCTTTCTGGTTTATAATGCCAACAAAGCATAAGGTCTGAATTTTAACATGACCAATGTCACTTCAAGCTTTTGCTTGATTTCATGCTGAAAGTTAGGGTTTGTTTATAATTGTATTATAGTTAATACAGTATAAAAGTGTTTTACAGATACTGCAGTATATACTTAATCAGGGCTTTTTTTCTTCTGAGAAAGGTGCCGGAACGCACCCCCCCTCGTCACACTAAAAAATCCGGAAGTGATAGCGCGCGATTGGAGACGGACCACGTGATCCGGACTCCAAAAAGGATCCGGAACGCAGTTCCGCCCCGTTCCCACAGAAAAAAAGCCCTGTACTTAATACTTTTTATCCTCTTCATCAAATTCTGGTATGGTACAACTATAGCACAGGTAGAGTCCTGTTTTGGGAAGAGTTAAATAAAGTGTAGTGAAACTTAAACCTGCTTTGCTGACATACCTTTCCAGTTGTACGCAAACAAACTGGCTGATCGGCTGTATAAATTAGGCTTGTTGAAGAAAGCCTGGGCGATTTGGCGATCCCGCTTTAATACAAAATGGAAAGAAACCATGGATAAGGCTGTTCAATCAAGTGTGGAATCTATGCGTGCGGCACTCACCAATGAGTATGAAACCAAACTTCAAACGGTAAGGAGTTTGGAATATTTGAGAATGTTTAGCCTTGAGGAAAGAAGTCTTGATATGATAGCACTCGGGGGTGTTATCTAAAATAGACAAAAACTGGTTTTGACAATATTTCACTTTAGGAGAAAGGACCCATAGGATTTACTTCCAGGAAAATTTAAATAGGGTTATTGTAGGCAAAGGTGACATTTTGGTTATCTGCACCATAAAGT
The DNA here is from genome assembly GCA_025802295.1 of Psammodynastes pulverulentus. Taxonomy (NCBI): domain Eukaryota; kingdom Metazoa; phylum Chordata; class Lepidosauria; order Squamata; family Psammodynastidae; genus Psammodynastes; species Psammodynastes pulverulentus. The sequence goes on along the minus strand of JAOYMU010000192.1, from coordinate 101,570,820 downwards.
ACAGCAAAAGGACAAGGAAACAGTAAGCAACCTAAACTTCTGGTTTCCTTTTGAGTGCAAGACTAAGTCTCATCCCCAAGTGGAAAAGGGTTTACGGTTTTGGAAAGGAGCCGTTCTGCTTGAACTCATCCCATTTACCATTGTAGTCACACCATTACTGTAATATGCATAATGTCTCTTTTTTTAAACAAAAAACAACATTGAATATTGTACCCTTTCCTTACAGCAGTCAAGAAACAAAAAAATATTGTAACTCAGTACTGATTCCATTTTACTTCTCTTTCTTTTATTTAAAAGAGCCCCAATTAACTGCAATTTTCCCTCACCTCAATCTTTTATCAAATATGCTATGTGATTGTCATTAGTGAAATGTTTTTATTTCTTGGTTTAGGTAAATAGTGCACTTGAGGAGGCCAGATCTGAAATTATTGAACTGCAGAACGAAAGACAAGATTATGAAGATGCCATGAAGAAGGCTTTTATGCGGGGTGTCTGTGCCCTGAATTTAGAGGCAATGAGCATGTTTCAGAGCAAAGATTTCAAACTTGACCAGGGTTAGTATTATGAGGGGAATGAAAGATTGTTAGCATGCTGGCCTTATGTCAACGAGTAATCTCTGCTGATTTTCCTAATGTAGTGCTCTTCAGATGTGATAGGACAACAGAACCCCAGAATTCCTCAGCAAGTTGAAAAGACTGGACTGATGTAGATTTTTCAGGTGTTCTAACCATAAAAGTACAGTACTTTTATGGAGCATTAGCAGTATTGCCTTGGGGTTAAGAAGCCAATGAAGGAAGTATAACAGGGGTCTCTAACCTTGGCAACATTAAGCCTGGAGGACTTAAGAATTCTGGGAGTTGAAATCCTCTAGGCTTAAAGTTTCCAAGGTTGGAGATCCCTGATACATAAGGTATATTTTAAGTTTCCCTTTTGTGCTAGAAATAAATGGATTTTAAAAATTCCATGGGATGTTTCTGTAAATTATAATTTCCACAAATAATAATGATAAGCCAAATCAATACTTTGTCCCCTTTTTAAAAACCATTTTATCACCTTTTGCTTCTTTGAAAGAAAAAAAAGTGTTTTTCCTCAGTTTCCAACAAATTACATTCTTTTCAAGTATATTGAATTTTTTTCATAGATTTGTGACTGAGTTTATTATGCTGTCAGCATAATTCTAAATACTTTCTGACTTCCTCCTTCAAGAACTGAACACTTGGCGCACAGTGGCTTAGGGGATGCTTTTAGCTTTTTTTTTTCTTTCCTATTTTGAAATGTGAAACCAGCCCCCACTCGGCCCAGTAGCCGGGCCCAGCATGGTGCAAAAGAGTGATTTGATACACTGAGGCTCAGGGGCTTCTTTTAGCTTTTCTTTTATTCTTTGCAGTGCAAAGTCAGCTTCAGCCTGGCCCATCAGTTAGATCAAGCATATTTCGTCAGCAGCAGGAGCAAATAAACAGTGAAGGTCAGCTGGGCTGATGGAATGAAGGGCTGCAGGGGTGTTAAAGTGTAGGATGGCTTTGGTGCAGTGAGGCTCGGGCTGTTTTTAGCCTTTCTATTCTTTTTTTCTTTTTTGGCAGTGCGAAGTCAGCTTCAGCCTGGCCTATCAACCAGATCAAGCATGTTTCGTCAGCAGCAGGAGCAAATAAATGGTGAAGGTCAGCTGGGCTAATGCAGGGATCTTGGAGTAAAGGGTGGCAAAAAAAAGTATTTTGGGATAAGTGAGGCTCACAGCCTGCTTTTCACTTTTCTTTTTTGCAGGGCGAAATCAGCTTCATCCTAGCCTATCAACCAGATCCAGCATATTTCGTCAGCAGCAGGAGCAAGTAGATGGTGAAGGTCAGCTGGGCTGATGAAACTCAGGGCTGCAGGGATCTTGGAGTATAGAGTGGCCCAAAAGTGATTTGATACACTGAGGCTCATAGGTTGCTTTTCACTTTCCTTTTTTGCAGGGCGAAATCAGCTTCATCTCGGCCCATCAACCAGATCCAGCATATTTCGTCAGGAACAGGAGCGAGTAGATGGTGACGGTCAGCGGGGCTGATGGGACGCAAAGCTGCAGGGGTCTCGGAGTATAGAGTGGCCAAACAGTGATTTGGTACACTGAGACTCATTGACTGCTCTTCACCTTTCTTTTACTTTTGGCAGGGCGAAATCAGCTTCATCCTGGCCCATCAAACAGACCGAGCATATTTCGTCAGCAGCAGGAGCAAGTAAACGGTGAAGGTCAGCTAGGTTGATGGAACGCAGGGCTGCAGGGATCTTAGAGTGAAGGGTGGCAAAAAAAAAAGTCTTTTGGTGCACGGAGCTCCTAGGCTGCTTTTAGCTTTTGCTTTTATTTTTTGCAGCACAAAATCCGCTTCAGCCGGTCCCATCAGTTAGATCAAGCATGTTTCAGCAGCAGGAGCAAGTAAACGGTGAAGGTCAGCTGGGCTGATGGAACGCAGGGCTGCAGGGGTCTTAAAGTGTAGCATGGTTTGAAAAAAGTGTTTTGGTGCACTGAGGCTCATAGGCTGCTTTTCGCTTTTCTTTTTTGCAGGGCAAAATCAGCTTCATCCTGGCCCATCAACCAGATCGATCATATTTCGTCAGCAGCAGGAGCAAGTAGATGGTGAAGGTCAGCTGGGTTGATGGGACGCAGGGCTGCAGTGAAGGGTGGCAAAAATAAAGGTCTTTTGGTGCACTGGAGCTCCTAGGCTGCTTTTAGCTTTTGCTTTTATTTTTTTGCAGGGCGAAATCCTCTTCAGCCGGGCCCATCGGTTAGATTTCATCAGCAACAGGAGCAAGTAAACGGTGAAGGTCAGCTAGGTTGATGGGACGCAAGGTTGCAGGGGTCTCAGAGTATAGAGTGGCCAAAAAGTGATTTGATATACTGAGACTCATAGGCTGCTTTTCGCCTTTCTTTTACTTTTGGCAGGGAGAAATCAGCTTCATCCTGGCCCATCAAACAGACCGAGCATGTTTTGTCAGCAGCAGGAGCAAGTAAACGGTGAAGGTGAGCTAGGTTGATGGAACGCAGGGCTGCAGGGGTCTTGGAGTGAAGGGTGGCAAAAAAAAAAGGTCTTTTGGTGCACTGGAGCTCCTAGGCTGCTTTTAGCTTTTGCTTTTATTTCTTGCAGCACGAAATCCGCTTCAGCCGGTCCCATCAGTTAGATCAAGCATGTTTCAGCAGCAGCCGCAGCAGGAGCCAGTAGACGGTGAAGGTCAGCTGGGCTGTAGGAACGCAGGGCTGCAGGGGTCTTAAAGTGTAGGATGGCAAAAAAAAGCTCTGAGGCTCGGGCTGCTTTTAGCTTTTCTTTTTTGCAGTGCGAAGTCAGCTTCAGCCTGGCCCACCTGCCAGATCGAACATGTTTCATCAGCAGCAGCAAGAGCAAGAAGATGGTGCAGGTCAGCTGGGCTGGTGGAATGCAGGGGTCTTAGAGTAGTAGGGTAACTGGGACTGAGCCAAGGCAGCTGCAGCTTCCTGGGGTGTGTGGCAAGGAGCCCCAGAGCCACATAGTTTGGGAGCTGCTTGCTGCCTGCAAGGCAGAATGCAGGTTGACCAAAGAGGCAGAGATGGGGAATTTGGAGGCAGTCACTTCCTGTCCTTAGGCTCGGGGCTGGGTGGCTCAGACTGGCTTATATTGGAGCCCATATTGTGAATCCGTGCTTTTCTTTTTTATTTCTCTTCCTAAGGCAGTGGTTCCCAACCAGGGTTCGATCGAACCCCAGGGGTTCGGTGAGACAGTCCCAGGGGAGTCGGTGGAGGAGGGCAGGGGTTCATTTTGTGCACCTATGTATATAAAATAAAATATATACCTATGTTTTGAATTTGAAAAAATCATATTTTATTTTTCCAATTAAGAAGGGTTCGGTGAATGCGCATGTGAAACTGGTGGGGTTCGGTAGCTCCAACAAGGTTGGGAACCACTGTCCTAAGGGAAGGCTTTTTTAAAAACCTGAAATAATTAATTGACCACAGGGTGGCACTCCAATACTTCGTAACATTCAGTGGCAAGAATTCAACAGGTAGTTTTCAACTTAAAGATCACAACTGGGACTGAATTTTTGTCACAAAGCTACGTGATAGTTATACAAATATCATGTGATCGGAATCATGTGTCATTAAGTGGATCACACAGTTGTTGAGCAAATCCCACTAGCTCAATTGATCAGCTTGTCAGTTCGCAGTCACATAAAACATTGTAGCCATCATAAATACATGCTGTTTGCCAAGCATCACGAGATTGTCATGGTGTTGCAATGGTTGCAATTTTGAAGACAGGTAAGTTACTTTTTCTGAGGCCATCATGACTTCAAACCAATGTTAAACAAATAGTCACAAGCTGAAGACTATTTATATATGTTTGTGAACATGGACATTCCTGCTTTCATTAAGTCCATGCCTCATTAATGATAGCAGCCCCATACTTTACTGTGTCTTTATATATATGCCATAGTTGATGCCAGAATACCTTAAGAGAGACAGTTGTTCCCACCAAACATCCTACTTGTGGGAAAACTACACTTTGTAGACAAAACTTGAAGAAAAGATTATCTTCCTCTCCATAAATTTCAAAGAACCCTATGGGACTGAAATGCTAATATTGCTACGTATAGTTTAGCCCTGGTTTTCTAATTGCTGGAGCATGGAGTAAAGTAAAGCTTTTTGAGGAAATAATTCTCTGGAAGCTTGGCTGATTTGCATGAGCCATTAAGTCCAGACTATGTAGTTTGTCCTAAATCTGTTTCATTATTTATTTATTGCACAAATTTATATGGCTGCCCATTTCATACACCGCTCTGGGAGGCTTATAACATTACATGTTGTAATTTTGCAGTGTTCATGTTTGCTAATATTAATTTGGCAATGCTGTTAACCACTATGATCTTTTGAATTTGCTTGGGTCTGATAGTCTTATTACAGTAGTCCTTGACTTACAACCTTCCATTTAGTGAGCAAAGTTAGAATGGCACTAGAAAAAGTGACTTCTGACCATTTGTCACACTTATGACCATTGCAGCATCCCATGGCCATGTGATAAAAATTTAGATGCTTGGCAACTGGTTTGTACTTATGACAGTTGCGGTGTCATAAGTGTGATCAACTTTTGCAACCTTCTGACAAGCAAAGTCAATGGTGAATCCAGATTCATTTAACAGCCATGTTATTAACTTAACAACTGTGGCAAGAAAGATTGTAAAACGGGGCAAAACTCACTTAACAAATGTCTTACTTAACAAAATTTTGGGTCCAATTGTGGTCATAAGTTAAGAACTACCTGTACTGCAATAAGTTGGATGGCACCTTTATAAAACATCTATGTGATTTATGTCTTTACATTTCTTCCTACATAATAGTTTTCTATTCTCAGGAATAGCCATTTCTTTTTAATCTCAAATTTATTTCATCTGGAAAGATGAAACTTATCCACTTCTCCAAGAAACAAAACTATAGTATTTTTAACTGTGGCCACTCATTATGTGTATGTCTCCTGCCTTTAAGGCCAAATCAGTTCCCTCCTGCCCCAATAGCTGTCCCTTAAAACTGTGTATATTTGTGTGTGTGAAGAACAAATTCTTTATCAAAGTGACAGAATTAAAAACATAATGATAAGGAGGTGAAATACAACACAAATACATAAATGCATGTAGATGCTGTTTTCTTTTCTCTAATGTGCATTACACAAGATAAATTAAAATGTTTTGATAATTTGTGCCCAAATCACTCAATATGGTAGGAAAATAAGTTTTTCAATTTAAATATATATTTAAAACCTATTCGGACTTGATTAGCTTCCAACTGTACTGGATCAGGGAACAAAATATGTATATTCTGCCTATTTATTGATTTATTTTAAAATTTACAGACCACCCAATCTTACCACAGGGTAACTCTTATTATATCTCTTATTCCCCTATATTGAATTTAGAGTATGGTCTTTCTTGGTTAGCCATTAAACCTTAGAATTTATCTGAATAAACTATCATGTACAAAGGTAGTAGATAATTTTAAGACAGCCACCATATCGTATTAAATGAATACTTTAGGACTATTTTTAAATTAAGATGGCAACAAGTAGGGCTAAGTCTCTATATGTCTCTACATTGGGAAGTACAAATTATACAGCTTTTAAAATTGTATACAACTCTGCACTTTCCAGTTTTGTTTGCAAATTATATAGATACATAGTTACATAACAAAATTATATATATATATACTATCTAACTATTAGCAATATTTATCTCTTTGTTATTTTGTTAAGTTCTGAATGTTTGTTAATTTGTTTATAGTAGTTGATGTATCAGAAAAAAGAGCAGAATCTGGTGCTGGCACTGGTGGACCTACAGCAAAATTTTCTTCATTTCAGTATGATCAGCCTATGCCATCTACTTCCTTACTGCCACAACCACCACCTCATTTTGCTCCAACAACAGCTGACTGTGCTCCTGCGGAAGATCTGGTAGGTGTTCATTTAACACAATGCTTCTCAATTATTTTCTGTCATGCCCCCCTAGGAAGAAGAAAACATTTTGCACCCCCGCGCGACTGTAAATAGTATCATTTGTCTATAATGTATGCAAAGCGCGCATGCTCAGTGCAAACAAAACACCTACACCACCGAGCGAATGCTCCCTGCGCACACTCTGCCAATGAGAGCGCCACTGCCCTTTAATATAGTAGAGTCGATTCACTTTATTCTAGAACAGTAAAAAAATTAAAATAGAAAAGTATGTTCCCCGAGCTCAAACGCGCCCCCCTTGACGGAGCCTCGGGCCCCCCCTGGGGGGCACGCCCCACTATTTGAGAAGCACTGATTTAACACAACCTTGATCAGTAGCAGATTTCAATTCCATTGAACTAATCTTAGGAAGTTTAATAAATGAAGATAAGTTATTAAATCAACATTACAGAGCTATTGGGCATGAAAATCAAGGCAATATGCTGAGAGTAATATTGTGAATTAGGAAATGGGTGGTATGTATTTAATCTAAATCAGACTATTGCCATTTTTTTCCTGCTGTTTTGCAGTTTTCTTCTCACCAAGGCCATGCAGTAACATCTCAAACCAGATTAGACTCTGCTGCTACATTAACAGCCTGCGGTGCTTCAGGATCAGGCACGATGTGCATTTCAAAACTGGTAAAAAAGCAAGCAAACAACATTACTTTAATTTTTTAAACTATTTTTGTTCTCCACATGATTAATGGGAAATTTTTCAATAGAACTCATTGGAACTGGAACTTCAATATATATCAATATTTGGAAGCTACAAGTTTAATTAAAATGGCATGCTTCATTTTTATGCCATTTTTCAATCAAAATTGAGGATAGATTCAAGTGTGTGAAAATACTAAGCGACCATTCGTGTGGTGTTTGGCATATGACAGCAGTTGGGATCAGAATTTCCATCGCTATGCAATGCAATCTCTGCAGTCCTGGTTGCTGTTGTTAACTGAATGTCATGGTTGCCTGGCAAGGCAAATTCCTGTCAGCTTTCCACAACCAAAGTCATTGGGGAAGCCGGCAGGAAGTTGCAAATCCCAGGCAGGCAGGTTTATGGCTGCCGCCAGATGGAGAAGTTAAATATGAGTTATGAGAAGAATGTGCCAGGGTGTGGTGTGGGTTAGGAAGGATGCATGGGATTGTGGCACAAATCAAGGTTACACAAAGGTGTGGCAAGGTTTGGGGAGAGTGCAGCACAGGTCAGGGAATGGGTGTGGTGTGTGTGTGAATGGCCAGTGCAGCATGAATGCAGAGAAGAAAAGAAGAGGATGTATAGGTGGAGGAGACTTACTCCAGGGACTTGTGACTTTCTCTGCCAGCTTGCCTATTGATTTTCTGAGAAACCGGAAGAGAAAGTTGCAAATAGTGATTACGTGATTGCAATGCACTGCAACTGGTTATAAGTCCAAATCAGTTGCTAAGCTATCAATTGCAGTCACATGACCATGGAGGGGTGCTGGGATTGCTGGAACTAACCACCATTTGCTCAGCGCCATCATAACTTCAGTCACTGAATGAGTGATCATAGGTGAAGGATTACCTACCGTATATACTCGAGTATAAGCCGACTTTTTCAGCACATTTTTTGTGCTGAAAAAGCACCCCCTCGGCTTA
>JAOYMU010000192.1:101484298-101512217 GCA_025802295.1 Psammodynastes pulverulentus | reverse complement strand
ATTCAGCAGGTTCTGACCAGTTCTGGAGAACCAGTAGTGGAAATTTTGAGTAGTTCAGAGAACCGGTGGTAACCTTCCCCCAGGAGTAGGGAGGGACTGGAGATTTTGGAGTATCCTTCCCCTGCCATGCCCATCAAGCCACACCCAACAAGTCATGCCACGCCCACAGAACTGGTAGTAAAAAATTTCTGAATCCCACCACTGTTCTTAATCATATCCATTGACAGAATAGCAAAGGTATAATTTCAGAACAATTCAGACTGATTTTCAGACCTCTGTTATTCCAGAAGGTAGAAAAAATGAACAAAATTAAAGAGTAATGGGTGAAAGAATTTAAGCAGAGTTTGAACAGCTGTCATGGAGTTGGATGACTTCCAAAGTTCCTTTCAACCTTACACTCTTTAGCTTTTTAAAGGACCATTAGTTATTAATGTTTCCTAAGATACAGTCTTCTATAAACAGTTTTTTATTTTTGTATTCATAACTCTTCTAATATGAAACAATTGAATCCTGTACAAAGGACCATTCCCCCCCCCCAAAAAAAATAATAATCAGCAGTTATTTGGCCATTATATAATTGCTGGTTACAAATTTTGCCTATAAACAATGTAAGAACAAATGTCTTTTCCTTAATTAGTATAGATCTCTTACTAAATATAAACAATACATTCACATCCTTTGATTACACTCACATTATTATATTTATTCAGCAAAAAATCAAGGTTAATTCTTACTAATATGTGAGTCATTTTCACTAATTGCAGCCAGTCTTCAGATAAAAACCAAGGCAATAGATATAATTTATGTTAAAGAAAAGGTAGGTGGAAAGATAGGTGAGTAAGTAATTGAGGGAGTAAGTCTTAACAATCTTTGGTTGTGGCTCAAGGCAGTAGTGAATGGGAGAATATTTGAGTAATAGCTATGAAAATTTCACAATTGCAACTTTGCTAGTTGTGAACGTACCATTCCAGGTACAAAGACATCTTTCTCCCCAAAACAACATTGTAAAATAACCTGGTTAAACAACAACTTAATAGGGAGAATCAATCTGAAAACAATTCTGTTGTCGTACACAAATGCACAAATTCTGTGAATGATGGAGTCGTAATTCAATGGTCACTATTTGCACTGGGACCAAGACGATACACATATCCAACAAGTTGTACAACCTTATATAGACAGGAGTCATGTAAATGAAATAAAATCTAGAACACACTATGCATGAGAAGTAAAACATAATTATTCGGCTTTGCACTTTTTGATTGGTATAATATACTTGGATAAGTATATAGCAGCAAAGAATCACAGATACAACTCTAGTCAATCAATACGACAGATAATTTATGAACATACTTACAGTAAATATGTACAAAGTTATTCTAGAATTGTCAGTGTTATAAACAATAAAAATGTATTTACCAGCACTGGCAGTCATCCCAGTTTTTTGTTCAATTCTCAATCGAATTTCATTTACAACTTCCTCAGCTGATGTTTCCAAGACAACTGACTTTAACTGAACTCTTGACTGTTGGCATTGCTGTTCTTCTAAGGGCAAAGATGGCTGAATAGTCTGCTTATTAATCAGAGTGTCACCATCAAACAATACTGGTGAACAGGAATGCATATCTTCCCTCAAGTTTGATTCATCCGATATAACTATGTTCTGTTTTCCTTATTTAAAAAAAAATAAAAATCAGAATATCATAAGCAAAACAGTCATTTCAAATTCTCTTGTAAAGCTAACAATAGTAATAGCTTTAGATCACGGATAGCAATCCATGGCCTGTTTAGAATTGGGCTGCACACCTGGAGTTGAGTGGCAGGTGAGCAAGAGAAACCGAAACCATTCCCCCACCCTCTCCGATCCATGAAAATATTGCCTTTCACGAAACCAGTCCCTGGTGGTAAAAAGGTTAGAGACTGCTGCTTTAGATTTCAAAATCACTTATTTGTTGCATATATTGTTTTTAGAAAAGGCACTATTCTCATTGTTACTGTTACAGGGTCATCTCCCATGGAGGAAAAGAAAGAAAAAGCCATGGTGGCATAGTGGTTAGAATGTAATATTGAAGGCTAACTCTGCTGAATGCCAGCAGTTCGATCCTGACCAACTCAAGGTTGACTCAGGCTTCCATCCTTCCAAGGTCGGTAAAATGAGGATCAAAATTGTTGGGGGCAATATGCTGACTCTGTAAACTGCTTAGAGAGGACTATAAAGCACTATGAAGTGGCATATAAATCTAGATGCTATTGCTATTTATAAGAATCTAAGGTATTTCTTCATACAGATGAGTTACATGTTTACAGAACTAAAATTTGGTACTGAAAAAACAATGTCGTTCTACATATATATATATATATATATATATACACACACACACACACACACACACACACACACACACACACACACCTGTATATATCAAGATATAAAGGACTCACTGGTATAGAGCAATCTAAAATTATAGTAAAATAGTAAGATTTTTAGGATTTTCTCCTTAAGATGAGTAAATTAAAAATCCAGTTTAGGATCACAATTCTTTTCCTTGACCAAATCATTGGCTTAAGTTAACAAACAGCACTGGAAAACCTTCTTCCATTGAAATGAGGACTCTTACATTTAATAAGTGTTCAGAATACACTTAAGATTCTGGGTTAAGATTTTATCACTAGCTTTTGCCTTGGAATGAAATTAATTCAAAATAAATATGAAAGCAAATATTAAATCTTAAAATATTCACGTGTCACAGTTTCCAGGTTTACTAGATCACAGAATAAAAGCAGTATAACATTTTATTCTGAGATGATAACTCCTGATAATTACATACCATTTAGACCAAACTTGGATGTACTGAGATGTTTTCTTTTACAGCTATGGTTCCGTTCTTCTAAGTATTCTGTTATATTCAAGTAGGCTTCATCAAGGCCCATGGGCACGAACTGAGGATCATATTCAGCTAGTATTTCCCTAATCTTGAGAAATATAAATATAAAGTTGCACTATTATGTTTTAAAAATATATCATGCATCTAAACAGTATAGGTAATCCTCAACTTATGACCACAATTGAACCCTAAATTTCTGTTGTTAAGTGAGACATTTGTTAAGTCAGTTTTGCCCCATTTTACAATCTTTCTTGCCACAGATGTTAAGTGAATCATTGCCGTTGATAAATTAGTAACCCCGTTTGTTAAGTGAATTTGGATTCCCCATTGACTTTGCTTGCAAGACGGTTGAAAAAGGTTAATCACATGACCCTGGGACACAGCAATGGTCATAAGTATGAACCAGTTGCCAAGCATCTGAATTTTGATCCCATGACCAATGGGGATGTTACAACAGTCATAAGTGTGAAAAATGGTCATAAGTCACTTTTTTCAGTGCTGTCGTAACTTTGAAAGGTCACTTAATGAACTACCTGTATCAGCACTGTATCATTTGGTATATATCATGAATCAATCTTACATCAGGGAGGAAGGTTAATTATTGAATAGTATTTTTGATTCCACTCCCTGCTAACTATAGCATCCTGATCAAATTTCACTGAAGGTATGCTATTAACAAGAAAAACTTGTTCTCAATGTAATAAAATAAGGGATCTAATAAAAAATAGATAGTTAAAATGTTTGAAGACAAAAATGTCTCCCTATGAAGACATTCAAATTGGCTGCTTCCAGGGATGGGTATCTCAGTGACTTTATTTTGTCTCACCCTTTTAACAGCAAATAATAAAACAGACTGTATTACTTAATGATGCTAAAGATACACTGTGGAGTGTATAATCTTGGTTCAGTGCTACAAAGATATGCACACAATTTTTATGAGATGTCAGAACTATGAACCATAATAAGCTTGATGTCAGAGTGAAGACTGACCAGCAATGTTTTGGGTATCAGCATACTAAAATGGACTGGAATCCTATGTCATTTCAAATCAGAGAGTGTCAAACTCTCTGCAGGTAAGAAATCCGTAGCAGTGATGATGTAGCCATTACTATGAACAGAAGGTGACTTAACTCAACGCTAAGAGATATCCCCAAAATGACAGAGTAATCTCAGTCTGAATGCAGAGCAAACCAATAATATTACATTGGCTCCAGACTATGCTTCAATCACACATGAATAGGAAATATAATTATTCTCTGGAAATAATGCATAATGCAAAAACAAAAACAAAATTAAATCCAACCACATAATTTATTAATTATGGGAAACAAAGCTAATAGTATATGGAATAACAGGAAAAGTGTAACGTAATTTTTAATTTTAGGTGAGCTGCAGACGAATTAAAATAATGAAACTAATATACATTCAGCTAAGCAAATGAATCACATACCTGTTTACTTACTTCTTCATATTTCTTAAAGTTTAATGGTACTATAATAAGATGTGGACAAAGTTTCTTTGCAATAAATCCAGGCATAGCTGCACGTACCCCATATCTTCTAGCATGGTAATTTGAAGTGGACTTAAAAAAGACAAAACCATGATTTTTTTTTTAAAAAGCTTTTTAAAATGGATTATATTACAACTAGATTACAAAGCTGTTAGGAAAATGTAAGAATAATTCATTCAAGTACTATTTAAACATGGAAATTAGCTTATATTGTGAAATCAACTCTGATTAGAAAACCATTCCATTTTAAAGAGATTCTGTTTTAAGGGGGGGGGGGGGTTGATAACGTGATTGAAGGGATGCTCATCATATTTTCAGATTACACCAAGCTGGATAGAATTTCTAAAACGTTGGAAAACAGACTCACAATTTAGAAGAATCTTGTCAGACTTGAGCATCGGGCCCTATCCCAACAGCAAGATGCAGTGGTAAAGAAAGTTAGGTCATGCACTTAGGCAGGAAGAACCAAATACATAGTTACAGAATAGGCAGCACCTGGTTCAATAGTAGTGTCAAGAGAAGGATCTAGGTGTCCTAGTGGGCTACCACCTGAATATGAGCCAGCAGAGTGTGCTGCAGCTACAAAAAAGCCAATATAGTCCAAAACTGCTTCATGATCACGTGAAATGATAGTACTGCTTTTACACCGCACTTGTGATAGATACCACCTTTGGAATATTGCCTCCAGTTCTGGTCACAATACAAAAAAGATGCTGTGATCCTGGAAAGAGTACAGAGAAGAGCAACAATGATGATAAGGGGGGTCTGAAGGCTAAATCGTACGATGAATGGCTAAGGGAACTAGATATGTTTAGGCTAACAAACAGAAGGCTTAGGAGTGACATGATAAATATATTCCAATATTTGAAGGACTGTCACAGGGAAGAGGGGGTCAATTTATTCTCCATAGCCTCTGAGGTCAGGACAAGTAACAATGGGTAGAAGTTTATCACAGGGAGATTCAACATGGAACTAAGGAGGAATTTCCGGACAGTGAGAACAATTCATTGATGGAACAATTTGCCTCCTGGAATTTTGGATGTTCCATCACCGGAGGTTTTCAATAAAAGATTGGAAAATCATTTGCTTGGAATGATATAAGGACTTATGCCTTGGGCAGGGAGTTGGACTAGATCACTAGAAGATTTCCCAGATCCCTTCCAGCCATATGATTCTTCTGATTTAAGGAAGATTTGAGGATTCCAAGAAGAGTGCCCATTTTCAGAAAGGTAAGTTGTATACTGCTGGGTCCTTGAGACAACTGAGGATTTCTGTGTGTGGCTGGGTGGAAATCAGGTTGAAAGTTTGGTTTGGTTAGGTTAGATAGGTTGAAAGAGTCCAGGACTGTGGCAGCTTTGCACACAGCTCTGTACACACCTCTAGGACTGGACCCAGCCAAGAGGTTTCCTTCCATCCCTTCTGCTTGCAATCTTCCCTGCTGGCTTCCCCATTGACTTTCTGAAGAAGCAGGCAGAGAAGATTGCAAATAGCAATGATTCGTAATGGTACTTAGCAGCTGGTCATTAAGTGCAAGCAGGTTGCCAAGGGCTCGAAACGTGGTCATGTGACAGCAGCAGAGCATACAACATTTTATAAAGGAAGAAATGTTTGATGGGCTGTAAAGTACCTTTTCCAAGGTCATTGTAATTACGAATGGTTATTAAATGACCGGTCATAAATCAAGGAGTACTGTAACTAATTTATCACCATCTCTTACATTATAACATATACTTTTCACTCCATATTTCATCACTTACTAAAAACAAACAAACATATTGTTTCTTATCAGCAACAGTTCAGTAAGGGATGCTAGATATTATCTACTTTGATTATTTCTCAAAAAGTCATTCAAGACTTTAATAGATGAGTTTTGTTCATCCAGGAAAGAAGAAGTGATCAAGATAGATAATGTATATATATTTGTTTTAGTAGTTATATATCTCTTTTAGGCAATGAAACATCAACCAATGTCAGGCCCAGGGAAGCAAGAAAGACACATAGTGATTCTTCCAAGCTGAGTTTTTCATTATTCCAAACCTACAGACACAATCTTCCCAAACTAAAGCACTATAACATCTGCATCTATTATATACTCCAAGAACTATTAGGAAGGGGCTGTATTCACCCTCTTTCCCCAAAAAATATCTGGACTGAGCTGCCTTTTATTCCTCTGGAATGCAGTCCTTCCTTTCTGGGAATTCAGACTATTACATTCCATCATAACTAGTTTCACTTGTACATTTTTCGATATCCTTTTCATTGCTTGTCACATTTATATCTACAAATTAACTTCAAAGCTAACTGGAATAGCTTCTTTTTCTTTTGCTACTTCCTTAACCCTCCATCTATCCAATAATTTTGAAGAAATTTATAAATTTCCATCTGAAAACAATGTTATGATATTTTGTTCCATTCTTTATCTAATTGTACTTTCTATTACCCCCTAGTTCCAATTTGTGCCCAACATTCAAAACCCTACTCTATCTTGTAGAATTTTCCACCAGAGGACTTATTCTATTTAATTTGAATTATAGTTCCAAGTCCCTTAATCTCTAATCCATTATTAACTTTTCAGAAATCAATATTCTAAGCATCCTTTAGCTGTTTGATCAAAAAAGTAACATTTTCCCCAATCTTAAAAAACTGTATTTAAAAATCATTTCTCTAAGAAGATGGCAATTACTCAATGACTACACAACACTTGTAGTCTGAAATATATTCTGGAATATTTCATTTTTTAACATTTATTTGTCTTGCCATGTAAGTTTTGTGAACTTAAGACAGTGAACATATTGAATGGTACCACGTCCTATTTCCGCACAACAACAATCCTGTGAAGTGGGTTGGACTTAGAGAAAGTAACTACCCCAAATCACTTAGCCACCTTTTGTGCTTAAGATAGGATTAGAACTCACAGCTTCTTGGTTTCTAACCCAGTGGTTTACCACCACACCAAAGTGGTTTTGTGTTCATTTAATTTAATTTCCATAACAATAAAAAACACACATCCAAATTTATTAGAAAATGGGGTTAGCTAATCTTTATGTCCCTAAAAAAGGATGCATTCACAACTATAAGCAAAGATGGTTCCTCGCACAACTTATAGTCAACTCATAAGCCGACTGTAAAACACTGATTCCTGCAACTTTCTCACAAAGTACAGCTGTGCCAAGAACACACAGGCTATGCAAGGATTCCTCCTTAACCTGGAAAGAATTTTGGCCGCCTGGACCCTGCATCCCATGACGATCTCCCTTGTAACACCATCCCATTGCAAAAGTGACATCTAGCTTGCCATGGCTCTAAACTGGAAGTCCCCCATTACTTGCAAATACAGTCAATGTTAGCACAATTAATATAAACAAGCCATCCTCATACTGCATACAGTGGACTCAATTTTATCATGGTCCATTCTGAAGCTGGTATAACAGGGTCATACCGTTGTAAAGCAATCAATTCAACAGGAAAAAAGGGGTTAATGGCTATACCACCCTTCTTAAACAACTGCTTCACATCAGCAAAAAAAAAAAAAAATCATTTTAAACCCAATCTTTAAGAATCCTATTGCCCTTTTATAAATAATATTACCATGACCTGCCATATCACTTAAGTACAATTTTTCCTTTTCTTAAAGCAACCAACGTTTGATATCATCTTCTAAAAGAGATAAACTGGTCAAGAAAAGCATATAAACTCATTGACCTTATCAAGAAAATGAAATTTCCTACTTTCCCTTCATTTATTCTGTCACTGAATAAGGCTTCAAAAATTTGAAGCAAACTGATACAAAGGAACATTGGAAAGGCTGAGAAAGGAACTGTACGAGGCGATTTGAACATATATGAAACTTAGGTTTCACTAATCAATATTTTGACTGTGACTGTTCTACAACAAAATGACTGAATGTGTTGTGCTACAAAACCACATTAGAAATCTTGTAGTATTAATTACAGGCATCTCAGTCTGAAAGTACGCAACAATATGGATTTATGTTTTGATTAACATTAATGTTTTGAAGGCAAAAATAGCAAAGAATCTAAACAGCAGAAAAAGGGTCAGTGATCATTCAGTTTCAGAGATTTTGTAGAGAAATACCACTTTGTGAAGAGCTTTGTGATGAGATTGTTATTTAGGGTAATATTCATTTATACAAAAGCTTGATTTCAGTGAAAATACATTGGAAATGTTTAAGAACAAGCCACCAAAGTTTTCTTTCAAAAGAAGAATAAGAAGCAGCAATATATTTTCTGTCTTGTATCCCTAATCATATTTTTGTACTGCAAAGGAGATCCCACCTCTTCAGAGTAAATTATTAAGATGCTCTGGGGTTGCAGAGGTTGAGAATGGTAAGATAAAATAAAATTGGTTGAGGGGAACATTGTTCAAACCATAATGGTTTGTATCAAAATAGCAAAAACTTATCCTTTATTTTGTTGCTTCAGTTCTTCCCTATACTTTACTTTTCTTATAACGAAGACCAAGTCAGAATATATTGTTCATCTGAATTGCTTGTAGTTTCTGATGGAGTACAGTGTCTGACAGTTCAGCACCCATAGAAATTTATGATGGCACTGAACAGATGTAGTTCCAACTGGACCTCATACCAGCGGCCATCACAGTGTCCCTGCAGTTACAATTTGCAACCTTCCCTACTGGCTTCCTACAAAGTCAATGGGGAAGCCAGCAGGAAGTCGCAGTCGTGTGAGGTCATCACATAATGCTCACATGGTCCTCGTTTAACGATGGCAATTTAAACTGCAATTGCTAAGAAGTGGAATACCATGTTTTTTTGACCACATCTTTTAATGTCAGAATTTATGGTCCCAATTAGCAACTTTAAATCAAAACTACCCGTATATGTTCCTCATGTAAATATAAAATATTCAATTCCCAGTTCTTTAGGGAGGATAGGGAAATCTCCCAGGAAACTGCTAGTCAGTGTCAATAGTTCCAGAGTTACAGTAGAGTCACACAAAACTTATTTGTGCTACCATGTTGAAAGTTAAACCAAAGAACTATTTTATTTAAAACTGTAGCACCAAGCCTATGAACAAGAACAGAAAAGGCAAAATATATTAATTAAAAAAACATTTGTACAATACTTGCAAAAATAATTTTTATTTTGCTACCCTATTATCATACATTTAGAAACAAGGAATTTGTACACAATGAAAAGTCTTGTCTGTGTTTTCTGTGCAAGTATGTAAATAGTGCATTTCTTCTTACCAGCATACTCAGTGAACCCACTGCTATGGGCTTGTCCCTTAATTCAGGATTGTCTCTCATTTCTACAGCTGCATAAAAGGCATCCATGTCAATGTGTACAATAGTACAACTAAGGTCACGATTCCGATCCAATTCCATTGCAAGTTTATCCATCTGTTTACAAATAGATATACAAAACTGAATAAAGACAGAGCCTTTTCTCTTACTCAGAATGGGATAAGTTTATAAAAATAACTAGAAATTTCTTCAGAATCGTTTCATAAAGTATATACATACATACAATATCAACATGTTACATGGTCCCTTTTATCACTTCAAAGCCTTCTGTCTGCAATAATGTGGAATAATTTGCACAATAATTTTTAATTTGTATCCTAAGCAACAGAAATTGTCACATGAACCAACCATTATACAGTATGGATCATTTCAAAAAGGCTCTAAACTAATTTGCTGTGGCATGAGAAAGTGGCATGTTTAATTCAGTAATTATGCTGTGATTATCTTTATGTTTAATGTCCACAATGCTGTTCTTTGTATGTGAGTAAACAAGAACTACCGTATGTAACTCACATGAAGTTCTACTATAATCACAATTAACTGCTGCCAAGCTCTTTTTCCAAGATCTTTTTGTGTTTTGAAAAACCACGTAATTGATGAAAAATACATGCCTTCCAATCACTGATGTAGAAACATCCAACATTTAATTTCAAAAAAATGTAACATTTTTACATACATAGAATACTAGTAAAACCCACCATAATCATGCAGCTTTGAGAAACTGCCCACATACTTCTTGGAAACATTGGGGCTGTATTTAAAACCAACACCATAGTTATGTGAATAAAGTGTTGTATAGAAATGTAATAGCTTCTTCTGGGGCTTTAAATGTTGACAGTCAGGAGCCCTAGAAACACTAGTTGAAGTACTACAACAGAAAGCCAGAGCGCCTACAGTTTAGACAAAGAAGATTGGCAGGATTCAGAATAAGTCACAAACCAAAGTGACTTAAGTTTACTTAAATAGCAAGCTTTACATTAAAGGTTATCTTAATAGCATGCTAATATGTGATGATGACATCGTGGACTTCCTTTGTATTCTAAGCCCTATGATATACTAGTTATTTCAGATTAAATCAAGCAAACCTACGCAAAATGGAGTTAAGTTAAATGGAATAAATTTTCCACCTTTTTTCTTACCTGGCTGGTCTTTTTAGGATCTTTAGTGAAATTACCTGCAATTGTGCTTTCAAAATCTGTTGATCTGTGATTTTACATTTTAGTTTCAGCATTTTTTCAATCCGTTTATTAACCTGTTGGTCTTTCTTAAGTTCATTTTCATAAAATCTAGAACCCTGCCAAAGAGATTAAAATTATTTAAGCCTGATACTTATCAATTTAATTACCATATTTTTTGCACTATAAGACACACTCCCCCCCCCCAAAAGTGGCTGGAAATGTCTGTGCGTCTTATAGAGTGAATGCTGCCGAAGCCCGCCCACCCACCGGCCCCCATCCTTCGGCATCTGCCTCCCAGGGGTTCGCAGAGGCGGCGATCAGCAGCGCTGGTGATCGGCGATCCCCGCAGCTTGGAACAGCTGATCGGTGGTATTCTGGGAGGCCAATCCAACTGCCAATCAGCTGCTTGTGCTAAATCAGGCTGTGCTGAAGCTGACAGGGTGTTTGTTGCAAGGAGGCAAATTGCTGGGAGGCAGAGGCAGATTTTTTTTTCTTGTTTTCCCCCCTCAAAGCTAGGTGTGTCTTATAGTCTGGAGTGTCTTACAGTGCAAAAAATACGGTATATTTAAGTTGTGAAGGTTATTAGAAGAGCACCTACAAAGGAATTTGATCTCTAAGTTTGTTATATTCACTAGTAAAGTGGCATCCCTTAGAGCATGGAAGAAAATAGGAATCACCAAATAACGAATCAAATAGGTACGCTGAACTGTGTCAGAATGTATATATTCAGACATATAAATATTTTGTGCAATATTTTGGTTAATACATTTCATACCTCATAAAAAGATAAAACAATATAAACAAATAAAACACCTCAGAAGAATCATGTTATTAAATAAAAATGAATTAGACCTCTACCTTGAGGAGGATATATATGTACCAATATTTAGGTACTGACCGGAAGATTGCAGACTTAAAGCAGTTATTTAAACTGTTCTACTGATACTGAATGATACTGAAATACACTAAAGTTGGCTGAGCACTTATATTAAAATATGATTGTTCTAGAATACAAGCCTACCGCAACAGTGAAAAAGATGAGATATGAAGCAAACTCACGTAGTAATGTGCAGTAACTTTATAGATTTAATTTTAACATTCATTGTAATGACCACGCCTATTATGTGGTCATTACAATTAATGTCCACGCCTCTACTAACATATATCATATATCATGTTAGTAGATACCAATGTGAATAACTACAACATTTGTTCACTTTTAAAAAACAAACCTTGGAGGCTTCCATTATGATTTTGTTGATCTTCTCTTTATCCAGTCCTTGCATTCCAGCTTTGTTATCATTAAGACCCATCCTAAGAAGTAACCCTTCTCTGGAGGAAGCATTATCTTGGTTTGCATTTTGCATTGTACAACCCCAAGCAAACAGTTTCTCAGTTATTACCCTGAAAAAGAAAAACTGCATAGTTTTAGAGTCTATTGCTGACCCTCTCACAACATAATATAACTATCTACATACACCCAACAATGTTACCATTTTTTTTATAACAGAAATATATTAAGATGAGAACCTGAGAAAAGTGTGCATTCATCTTATTTTCATTTATTATCTTTTATTAATTTATCTTAGTAGTTGCAATATCATTTTCCAAACAAGTGGAAAGTAGCAATGCTTTTGGTTTAATTATCTTCAGATAGATATGAAGCCAGCAACATTTAGGAGGCTCTAGAATTCTCTTATAACTAGAAGGTTTAATGTTGGAATTTTTGCTGTTTTAAATACATGTCTATAATATGTTTATAATGGTTTGTAAAAATAAAAACAATAACAGGACATAGAAGGAACCAGTATCAACACAACACCAATAACATAACTTTAGCCATGAATGCCAATTAAATGATCTTTGACCAGTCACACTCTCCCCAACCCAACTCACAGAGTTCTTGTGGGGAAAACAGGAGCCATGCATGTTGGATATGTTCACTGCCTTGAGTTATTTGTAAAAATAAAGGTGGGATACAAATAACTAAATAAAAATTTAGCATCACTATATATGGTGTTTCTAAATATTCACAATTACAATTCAACAAAAACTACTTGATATCTATTGTGTCTATGGGATATCTTTTTGGAAAGATGTTTTTACCTAATTGAAATGTAGTACCCAAAACATAATACAGGCAGTCCTTGACTTACAACAGTTCATTTACTGACTTTCAAAGTTACAACAGCATTGAAAAATGTGACTTATGACCATTTTTCACAGTTACAACCTTTGCAGCATTTATTCATTCATTTATTTGTTAAATTTCTATACCGCCCCATCTCCGAAGACTCGGGGCGGTTCACAACATAATAAAAACAACGACAATATACAATTAAGCATTCCCGTGATTATGTGATCAAAATTCAGATGCTTGGCAACTGGTTCATATTTATGACTGTCGCTGTGTCCCAGGATCATGTAATCACCTTTCGTGACTTTTTGACAAGCAAAGTCAATGGGAAAGCCAGATTCACTTAACAACTAGGTTACTAACTTATCAACTGCAATGATTCACTTAACAACTGTGACAAGTAAGGTTGTAAAATGGAGCAAAACTCACCTAACAAATGTCTTGCTTAACAACATAAATTTTGAGCTCAATTGTGGTCGTAAGTCGAGAACTACTTATATTAATATATGGCCACTTGGTGTCTTTCTTTTGGACATAAATTATTTCAAACAGGAAATATTATAGGAAATATATAGGCAGATGACATGGGTATTGCATAACTTTACGGCTGTTTAAAAAACAATACTACAAGACTGTTAGAGTACCAATTCTGTGTTATACAATAATCTGGATAATCTCTAAAATTGAAAAAAAAAACAGGTAGTCTTATTTGGGTGTATTTTTAGACTCCTAAGACTGCAAAATTAATTTATATAATTGATTTCATTTTTTTATCATAAAACAAAATGACTTAAATGATAGTTTACAGGTAGCCCTCATTTAACAACCACACTTGGAATCAGCAACTCTTGGTAAGGAAAATAATTGCTAACTTAGGGTTAGTTATTATTTCAAAATATTTATTCTGCTGAATTATGTTATTTTTCAGATACATTATATTCTTCACAATGATGTCCTTTTCCTAAGGACTCAGTATTTTAAGAAAATGCTGAAGCTTCAATGAAAGATGTTTTATCCCACTATACCAGGGGTGTCAAACTCGATTTCATTGAGGGTCACATCAGAGTTGTATTTGACCTCTGGGGGCTGGGTGGGTGTGGCCAGCTCAACATCACTCATGTCAGGGGCGCCTGTGGTGGCCCAACACTCTGCAAGTGAAAACTGAGCTCAGGAGGGCGAGCTCTGATTTCACTGGCAAAGGCACTGTGAGCCGGTCCTTCGCTGCTTCCAGGGTGGTTCCGCGGGCCAGATCTAAGCATGCTGTGGGCCGGATGCGGAGTGGGCCTGGAGTTTGACACCCCTGCACTATACAAAGACTAACTATTCCAAGAATTTAAGCATGAGTCCATAAGCACCTCAAACTGTATAATCCTCTTGCACTATTGGGCTTTTTCTTTCCATCATTGGAATTTTGCCATTTAGAAGAGTCATGTTAGAACAAAAAATAATAATTTGTTAGTTTGCTTAGTTTCAACCTCCTGCTGCTTCTGGAGATACAGAAGAAATATGTTGTGATTAGCTTGCCTGTGTTAAAAGATTTACGATGCTTGCTTTACCTTAGGCCTTAATTTATTGTAATAATTTTGTAGCCTTTTTTAGTGCAGTCATACCGGTGACTTGGTTAAGCAGAAATCCCAACAATTTGCATTAAATAGTCCAAAACATTAACTATGCTTCAGATTGACATTCATCAGGGCTAGGACCTTTCAGTCATGACAGTTCATTTTTACTGGATCACAGCTGACACCATTTGGAATTAGAATCCTTTGAAGATATGAAAAATAAAGTTAAGTTCACATCTGGCAATAACGAAATAAATGATTGCTCTGCTATAAGGAACAATGAAGTTTAAAGGACTGTTGGAATAAGATGACTATAAGAAAGCATCAAGAAACAATGCAATTGTAATTTGAGAGCCTAGAAATAACCATAGCAACCACCTGTTTTTTAAACAAGTATTGTGAGTCCAGGGGGAGCCCCAAATTGCACACCAACACTGACCATAAAAATGCATACAGGTAGTCCTCAACTTATAACAGTTCATTTAGTGACTGTTCAAAATTACAACATCACTGAAAAAAATGACTTAAAATGGTTTTTCACAGTTCAAACTTTGCAGCACCCCCATGATCATGTGATCAAAATTCAGATGTTTGGCAACTGGTTCCTATTTATGATATTGCTGTGTCCCAAAGTCATGTGATCCCCTTTTATGACCTTCTGACAAGCAAAGTCAAGGGGAAAGCCAGATTCACTTAATAACTGGGTTACTAACTGCAGTGATTTATTTAACAACCGAGGCAAGAAAGATCATAAAATGGAGCAAAACTGACTTAACAACAGAAATGTTGGGCTCAATTGTGGTTGTAACTCGAGGACTACCTGTACTCAGGCAGAGTTAATGATAGAAAATCTCCAAATCAAAACAAAACCTTTATTATACTCAGTGACCATCAAAATCTTCAGAGCCAGGAGGCCTTAAAACCCACAGCCACTAACTAGTCTTGCCATGATTGAATGAAAGCCTATTCTCTCTTATCCAAACCCCCATAGTCTCTGGGCACTGAGAAAGGTCCTAGTGGCATCACTTTTTTTTTGCTTAGGGAAATACAACTGTCTATCATCAATGATCTGATATTGCAGCCATGTCATCTGTTTATTTTATCTAGCAGCTTCATGTAGATGTTAAATAAGAGTGGGTACAGGGGAAGAGTCCTAAGGCAGAACCAGCTCCAGGGAAAAGAGGAAAATTTTCTACTCCCAATTCCTGAAATGGCCCAGAAAAATATCACAATCAATGGCATTGGAGGCTGCTGGCTAATTATATTAAGTCTTCAGTAATGTTTATTTGCAGTTACACAGTAGATAAGAACATTTCAAATATAATAGAAACATAAATCTTTAAAGTATGCAGATTTTGTCCTACATAATCTTTTAAGCGTGTTAACTGAAACTAATGCTATTGACTTTGAAACTCTAACATAAACAATATTGCTGCAGTTGGAAATATTTTTTTCTTTGTGGCCAAAGCTATTAGAACATTGTTCCATGATGGATTACAGTTTTCAGAGAAACTGCACCATCTCCTGAAACTTAATTTAACTCATCCAACTTGTTTTCTACCTACCTCACCAATTCCCTAAAGGCAGGAATGAACACTTTCAAACCAACTTGCCAATATCTTTAAGAGGTTTATCAAATGCAGCCAGGCACAGAATGGATATTTTAGGCAACTGCTGAAGCACGGAGAAAACCAAGATCAATACGGAAGAAAAAGAGAAGGAAAAGGATAGGCTGCAAGGGATAAAAGTGATTGAAGATAACTGCAAAAGCACAGAAAATATAATTGATATTCACTCCCTCAGAATCTGTAATCAAACCACATCACATTAGTTCTCCTTCCTAAAACAATAAGACATTTTCATTTTTATTTTTACATATAAATAAGAATTACTTTGCTGGAATTAGATCAAGAGCTAATATAGTTTGTATCCTCCGTTTTCAACTATGGCTACCTGTCTATAATGGCCATGGTCAAATTCAGTGCCCCCCAACCATTTCAGCACCAGGAACCGGTTCTGTGGTTTTTCTATGATTTGGGAGGGGGTGTGCCTGGATCCTGCACATGGATGGGGCTTCATTTGCTTGCATGACCCAGTTCCTAGCAAGGTGCAGACCAGTGCCATTCCACAGCCCAGGGTTTTCTAAAACTACTCATACATGACATGATATGGTATGGCTGTGGAAAGCATTCAAAGGATCTATTTCACAAAGTACACTAGTTGATTGAACCACCCTTCCTGAAATTTTAAAACAACCACATACAGCTACTTTGAACAATATTTTTTGTTGTTTGTACAGGCACAAATACTTCCATTAGGCTTAGCAGCAAAACTGCTACATGTAATTTCTTTTGAATCAGCCAATGAATCCTTTAAATAATGTTACATCAACACTTCAAGGAGATGATTTATAGTCTTCAACTTACAACAATTGAGCCCATATTTTCTGTTGCACAGCAAGACAGTTGTTAAACTGTTTGTTTCATTTACAACCTTTCTTACTAAGTGAATCACTGTAGTTGTTAACATGGTGAAATGAACTTAGCTTTCCCATTGACTTTGCTTGTCAGAAGATCACAAAATGTGATCACATGACCCCAGGATAGTGCAACCATCATAAATATGAACCAGTTACCAAGGATCTGAATTTTGATCATGTGATCATGGGGATCCTTGCAATGGTCATGTGAAAAATGTTATGAATCACTTTTTTCAGTGCCATTGTAACTTTGAACAGTTACTAAATGAACTGTTGTAAGTTGAGGACTATCTGTACTTAATCAACCACCAATGAATTCTGAACAGTATCTCTCTGGAATTTTTTTCACATGCTCTACATAGCTATAAAGCCTCAACTGTATTGTTTTTGCAATTCTTTAAAATCTTTCAACAGGCCTGAGGCATATGAGTGATTCATTCCTTGGTAATTGTATTGTTGGTCTTATTTACAGTTTGCTTATTTTTATTATCTTATGGTTCTTAAACTAATATAAACTGCCTGGAATTGCCTGTGTTTGAGGAGGCATACATGTTGATTAAATACAGGCCACAGCTGAAGATTGCTGAGAATTGGAGGTCTTCAGAGTTCTTTTATTTGACTCTAACAAGCCCAACAAGATTTGGAGAAAAAAAAGCTTAGATTTTCAAATCATATTTCACAGGGGTTGTAATTTCATTGCAATAAGTTTTGGATGTTGTGCCTGGCAGTACCAGTCACATAAGCCTTGTGCTTTATCCGTAACACACTGATGACAAAGTATTTGTGAAAAGACAGCTACTGCAACAAGAGGCATTATGTATCATTACTCTCCATTAACCATCTGTGCTCTGTACCAAAGTTACTAGTAGAATCTTAAGCTATAGATCAAAAGGATTTATGATTTCTATTTAATAACAGGAATCATTTTATATTACCAAAATAAGAACTTTTATGGTGATGAGGACAGTGTTGGGCTAAAAGAACTAGGTTTCAATTATAAACATATGGTGTTTCTGCAAGATTCTATTTTATGAATCTGTCTAGCTTAAATAAATTCTATAATCTGAAGTATGTTCAACCCTGTCTCATCCAAGTCAAAACGTCCATACACAAAAAATAGCCACATAGATTAATCCTAAAACAGCTTCTGTGACTCGCAATACAGCATGGGTAACATTCTTTTACAGAGTTCAAACCAACTTTTCCTCTTGAGTAAATTCGCATTACTTTGCAATTTCGACTCCCTGTTTGTAGCTTTCTTTTTCTCCCCGTTTCATATATTTCCAGATCTACATGCGTCCAAGTAATTTATCAAGTAGCTGTTTCAGTTACCAACCTCCCCCCATTGTCTTTTCTTCGCTTTAATTGTGTATATGTAATAATGGTGCAAGAATATAATTCATTCCCTTTATAAGGATGGCGTAGTGTGGAAAATCTAAAACCCATGCAAAGAAGGTTAAAAAAAATCTCCCACAAAACCAGTTCCTTCCTAATGACATACAACGCAGCCATAAGCTCCCCAACACACCTCAGTCCCAAGAAGCTTCACCAGCCCCCGTTTCCGCAATAATTAAGTCGCACCAAGATGGCGACCAATCGTCTTTTCAAAAAAAGAGAGAGAAAAGAAGCGACACCGGTACTTTGCGGAAGCAAACCCAATGCAACAACCAGGAAACCCAGAGAGTTTAAGGGGGAACGATTAAGGCCCGCCACCCCACCCGCTTCCCAGGAGGCGGCGCGCCTACAAACACCTTCACTCGACTACAATTCCCAGCATGCTCTCGTTCTAAAGACTTACTCCGTCTGGTGAGAAGCGTTAAAAGGGCTTGGCAAAAAAAAAAAAAAAAAAGGCTGGCGAGAAAGATGGCGGCGAAGGTAGTAGTAGTAGTTGCAAGTAGTACCGCCACAAGGTTGATCTGAGTGGAGAAGGCGAAGACGCGCGCTTGGGTCCGCTGAAAGGCTGCTTCTAATGGTCAGGGCTACCGGCGTGCGCGGAAGGGTGTTGGGGAGCTCGGCGAGCTGCTGTGCCGGCGGTGGCCAGAAGGGGACAGA
Organism: Psammodynastes pulverulentus; assembly: GCA_025802295.1. Classification (NCBI taxonomy): domain Eukaryota; kingdom Metazoa; phylum Chordata; class Lepidosauria; order Squamata; family Psammodynastidae; genus Psammodynastes; species Psammodynastes pulverulentus. The sequence goes on along the minus strand of JAOYMU010000192.1, from coordinate 101,493,131 downwards.
CCGACGGAAGGGCTCTGAAGGTGGCTTAGGCTGGGGCGACGTAGCAACAGTAGCGGCTCCGGAGCAGCGAAGCCTCTTAAACCAGGTAGAGAGCGAGCTCCGGTGGTCTCGGCGTTTCGGCTAAAGAGCAGAGAGGAAATTGCCTCCATGTCGGACAACCAAAGCTGGCATTCCTCCGGCTCAGAAGAAGATCCCGAGACAGAGTCGGGGGCGCCTGTTGAGCTCTGTGGAGTCCTCAGCAAGGTAATAAATAATAATAATAATAAAAAAGCCCCTTCGTTTCCTTTCCCCGCTGCTATGGCTCCTCGGGCTCAGCTTGGACGACCGCCTGTGCCTTAGGGAGCGCCACTTTTCCTTACCTGAGCTGTTTGGGGGGGCGGCAGTTTCGGGCCCCCTCGGTGGTTGGGGGGGGAATTTCGTGAAGGCATTTGGGGGGCAGGGCGGAAGAGTGGTACCGTCACGCTCCGTCTTCCGCGAAAGAAGCGCTGGCAGGCAATGGAGAGAGCCTGACGTTGAGTCACCCCGCGGGTGCCCACCGCCCGGGGGTGGCGGTGGCGGCGCCGGCCTGCTGTCGGACTGGCTTCCTAGTCAACGGGAGGTCCTTGCACGTTTCCTCCGGAGCTGGGCTGTGTGTAAAATATGTATAATGCAATTATATATGAAGCGCTTCGTCGCCGCAGTCGGGAAAAAAGGCGCTGAGGATCTTTATCCGAGGAGGGGCTGCTTGTTTCCGAAACGATGCATTCGCTGAAATGTTACTTGTCCCTGGGGAACTTCCTTGATAGCTACGGGATTGTTTGCTTGAAAGACTTGCTAAAATAACTTATATGCGTCGTCGGTCTCTTTTTGTTTTGTTTTTCTTGTGGTAAAAGGAAGAATCCTCCTTATTCATCCGTCTCTTTGCAAGTGCCTAGTAGAGTACTATTGCAAATCACACTTGCTTGGATGAGCAAATATTTTGGTGACAATCTTCATTGAGGATTGCTCAGGATATGTATCTTGGTATTTACATGAAGGAAAAGGTAACTTCATTGTTGTCCCCTGAAACAAAAAATTCCAATATTTTTTTTCTATTTTTGTTTTAAGAAGGGGAAGAGAAACCATATGTGTATGCAATTATGGTATAATAGATTATGGCAATATCAGACAAGCGGTGACCTTTGGGCAAAGCATCAAATAGTGTCATAAAATAGGCTGGTTGGAAGATAATAGATGTGGTTCTTTCAGATTTTAGTCTGTGCTCTCTCTAATCTGTATTATGAATCTTTGCTTTGAAATTAAAAGGGATGGGCATGGTTGCTGCTTAGCTAGAGATCACTTGGATTAGAAGTTTGAAAATAAAATAACAGAAAAGGCAATGCCAAGAAAAATACATTAATGTATCCATAAAGTCATTTGATGTTGAGCATAGTTTAAAGAAAATCTAAACAAATTTTCTGGAAGTCATCCTAGGGAGAAAATGTTGCAACTCTGAAATTGCCTATTTTAAAAGTGTAGCAAATAATTTAGGAAACTATTTTTAGAAACTCTGGCTTGTGAATTGCACTGGTGCAAGCTAGCTAGCACAATTATTTGTTAATAACTTTCATAAATAATAAATTGTCTACACATTTCCTTCAAATATTCTTAAAATGTAGACAAGCTCTGAGATATAGTTTAGTATTCTGTAACAGTGAATAGAGGAAGCACTGCTGATCTATTAGAAAAATCTAAGGGAATGCCTTTGTTATAAGAGCTCAAAAACCTCAAGTAAAAGCTAAAAAGTTTATTCATTAGGTTGTAGCATGTTACTGTAGATGATCCTTAGAATGTGTAACTGGCTTTACACAAGAATGTTGTATTCTCCTGGGATCAAGGAAACTCTGGTTGAAGTCCACACGTAGTGTTGGAGTTCTCCAAGTTACTTTAAGGCATTCATCTCAGTCTTACTTCACAGGTTGTTGGTTGAAGGATAAAATAAAGATAATCTGCAAAACAGCTTCAGCTCATAAGAGCAGGTAGAATTTAAAAAGTGGACAAAAATCAGTATGACATTTTAAATGTGCTTTATCATAGTAGTTGCTCTTTCTACTTGCTTGGTTTGACTGCAGTTGTAAAGAATGGATGGAAAGAACTGCAGTGTGTATTCTAAGAACTTCACAATGCCTTATCTATTCATGTTGTTTTCCATATTTTTATTAATACTTTTGTTTGCCTTTTAGTAAGTTCAGAGCAGATAATTCAGAATGAATAATACAGTAGTGGTGCCTTTTCTCTTAAGTTCAGATCAATATTTATACATATTTACAAGCTGTTCTTCCCATTGCATTAAATGTACATACCTGTTAATAAAATTTTAAAGAATTCACAGAAATTAACAATTCTGTCATCAATATTCATGATAATATTTCCTTGAGGATACAGTTATGATCTATTTGGTATAGTAATTGAATTCTGAAATGATACTTCTAGAAAGTTCTTAATCTTCTAAACTCCCCTAAGCACTTTATAGCAACTTTAACTCAAAGTTATATTAGTTTGTGACACACCAAATATTTACATTATAAATTTATTTCAAGATAGGCTGCCAAATTGAGCAGTGTACAACATAAACAGTAATTAACAACAAACAGCCAACATATACATACAAAAGCGAAAGTGTAAAATGGCAATCAAGTACAAGTCAAAACAAAGTTCAGAAGGGAACTGTCACTCAACCAACCCCTAACACTTGGGAGAAGAGCCAGGGGTCTCAAGCGCTTTCCCAAAGACAAGGAATGTTGGGGCTGGAACCTGTCATATATTGGGGATAGGATCATTCCCATGAGCAGGGACAACCATGGAAAAGATTTGGTTTCTACATTCCATAAGATGCCTGTGGAAGCATTTGGGAGAAGGTGGTCCCTCAAATACAATGATCTGTTCCTACTGTATATCATGTAGATCTTTTAGAGTTTTCCTGGGCTAAGGAGTTTTAAAGCAGTTTTAAAAGAGTTAAAATGTTTTCAGTTCCAGAAAGCTGCCCAGAGCCTTTGGGAAATTGAGTTGCATATAAATAGTAGTAATAACTAAATTATTTTCCTACTAATCCATCCACATGTAATAGAGGCAGGAACTTTCCTAATTTTTTTCCTAATCAAACTATTTCCTAGATTAATTAAAAGAAAGTTCTTGCCTTTAGTCATAATCTCAAAAGTCCACTATAAAAGGGTCTATGGGAAAAGGAAGAGGCTTTGCTTTCCTAAATTACCATTTTCTTATGACTTCCTAATATGAAAGTAGATGATGATCTATCTGCAGAGGACCAGAGTCCCATTCTCTTCTGTAAATTAATGGCACATTGAACTTATTTTGTTATTAGAGGGAAACTTTTTTAGAAAGATTCTTGCTCATGCATCTGCTGCGTGCTTTGTATTCCACTTGTCTGTGTTTTTCAGATATTTTTATGTATTAAATTTATATGCCACCCATCTCACCAATAATACAATTCTGGACAGCTTACAAAATGATAAAAAGATAAATATAAAAAGAGTTGAAATTAAGACTTAAATAAGATTGTGGGATCCTTGGTGTTCTGAGCTTGGTTGCTTTCTTGCAGATGTTTCACAAATAGATAACAGTGCAACGTTTGATAATGAAATGCCTGTAAAAAACCATCAAGTTCAGAGAGTATCAAGGACCCCACAGTTAAACCATGAGCTACAAATATCCCCTTCTATTGTTACTTAAATAAGAACTAAAATCTAGGGGGATAGACAGCACAGGGGTAGGGTCTTCTCTCTTATTCTGTCAATCACCTCCAGCAAAGAGCATGCCCATCAGGCCCTCAAGCCAGCTAGCAAAACCAGGTTTTAAGTCCCTTACATAAGGCCAAAAGAGTGGGGGCAGATCTCCCCTCCAGTGGCAGAATGTTCCACAGGCAGGGACCTTTGCAGAAAAGGCTCTTCAAAAATATTAGACAAACAATTGTTCAAGGGGTATTTTTATATACAAACACGCATGCAGTGTTTCTCTTATAGCATTAAGAATTCAGTCTATTATAGTCTAATGTAGTCCACTGAATATAGTATTCTGGAGGGGTTCCCAAAGCTAAAATATGTCGACTACTTTGTGGTCAAATATTATATAAATCCAGCCAACGTAACTGGTTTATAGTTCAGTGTTTTGTGCAAACTGCAACAATTGTATTGGCTAAGAATTGTGATTCAACTAATTGCAGCTTGACATTGATTACTGTAAATGATCAAGAATTGATAAGGCTGCCTATATTTTAGCATTTAAATAATTTTATGGAGTATGTGATAAATTTAATTTGTCACTATAAAGTGTTAGATGGCCAAGAGCAAAGTACTGATATTAAAGATCATGTGTCCTTGAACCTATCTTCTCCAGGCAGAATTTGCCCATCATACACAATCTATTCAGGACGCAATGCTGCAAATATCCACTCCTTTAAAGATCAAAGACTTGACCTACACCTAGCTGAATAGCAAAAGCAGAACTAATTTAGCCCAATAGTATGAACATTCTCCAGCCTAAAAAGAGTCCATAACAAGGAGGTTGGTGTCTGGAAATGTGCTTTCTCTGTATAGCCCCTTGATTATGGAACAGTTTACCTCCCCGCCCCCTATGGTCAGAACATAAGCACCTAGAATCTTCCAAGTTGGGTATGAAAATCACTGCAAAAAATAAAATAAGTGCTAGATTGTGCATCTGACTAAAAGGGCAATATATTGGCTAGTCTGTCTACTTGTTAGAGGCTTTAACAACAGAAGGCAAAAATAAGACAGTAATTGGATGCATGGTTCCAATTGAAGGTATGTGCTGCTGAGGTCTGGCATGTTATAAGAATATTCCAGTTAAGGTTATGGAGCTGCGTCCATATATATCACTATATGAAGTTATTTACAAACAGTGAGTACAATGTTTATAGTATAATTTAAATAGTATTAATGTCAAATGTATCGCGTGCTTATATATGAATTCCACTCCATAATGTAGCTTGCAGAATGCTGTACAAGTTAATGTAAAAGGGATCGTGTAATTTAATCAAAGCTGACTGCATTCTGTGCCCAAATGAAGCATAAAATACTTTTTATAATGTGGAAATGTTACTATATAGTAGATGTAAAATCATAAAATTAAAAAATATTTAGGCCAGTGGATCACATACCCTATCCAAATTAAAGTTTTCACAATAGATAGTCCAGCACAACATGCATGCTTGCATACATCCATTGAAGAGGGCTTTTCTCACTCCTTCTCATTATAAATGGTTGTACTGTTGCCCCTTATAGTGCTTAGAAATTTTTCTTCATTCTCGTTCAAAATTTCTTCCTATCATCTGAATTTATTACTTTGGAATGATAAAGAAATAGCTATTGGGTGTCTGTATGATATTCAAGGTTTTTACTTCCAAGGTTTACAACTCTAACCTATTCAAGATTCATTTTAAAGGTCTCGTAATCCAATTCACTGTGTTTCAATAACATTTTGATCAATTTATATCCAGTATACATCACTTCATTCCAGCAGGCCATCACCCAGATAACTGTCCTGCTTCTTTCTAAAGTCCTTATCCTCGTCTAACTGATGAGGATAAGAACCTAAACAAAATAATCAGGCAATCAGACATAGAAGCCCTAAGTGTTGCAACAGAGGTGAGATCAATGGTGGGATTCAAAAATTTTCACCCCCGGTTTGGTGGGCGTGGCTTGGTGGTGATGTGACTGAATGGGCATGGCCAACTTAACGTCACTCATGGCAAGGTGGGACAGCACCTTGCTGTGAGTGATGTCGAGTTGGCCACTCCCACTTAGTCACATGACCGATGCTGCAGAGACGGCTGATTTCCTACATACCTTTCACCCCCCCCTCCACCCTTGGGCTGACAAAATAAAAGCCCACCTAAAGATCACGACTGCCTGCCGAGTCTGCCTGCTGAATGGGCTTTGTTTTGGGGTGGTTTGGTTGTGTTTTTTTTGCCAGAAGCCCCTTGGAGATAAATTTGCACTGCCAAATCTTACTGTACCTTGTTGTTGCGGTGCTGTTTGTTGCTGCTGCGGGCGCTGCTGCGGCCGTCTGGCTGCCCAAGTAAAGAACTGCGCTGGCTCAGGGCGACCGTGAGGAGCAAGAGGAGTAGCCAAGGCACTCGCCCCATAGCGGCCAACTTTGCTCTCTCTTGCTCCGGTTAGGTGCTCCCGGCATGTACAAGGAGTGTGAAGGGAGGCAGACACCGCACAGATGCATTTTAAAAGTCAGAGAACTTTGCCTAAGACTTCTCATGTATTCAGGGGCTACACCTCTCCCAATGATGAGTTTTTGGCGGCAATCTAACAAAACATCCTCCAGCTCTTAAAGATTGACTTTAAGAGCTCTCCCGTGGAAGAAGCCAAGAAGCCAATAGCAAAAGTAGTGGCAGCGGGGGTGACGGGTGTGTGATGTGTCCCTCCGCGGTCCACTCCCAGGTGACAGCCAGGGCTTCACCGCTACCTCCTTTTCTTCAGAGGCATGGTGTCTGCCTCCCTTCACACTCCTTGTGAAGGGACATACACTCCCCTGTCGCTCCTGCCGCCACTACTTTTGCTCTTGGTTCTCGGCTTCTTCCATGGGGCGATAAAGTCGATCTTTAAGAGCTGTAAGACATTTCGTTATATCATCGCCAAACTCATTGTTGGGAGAAGTGTAGCCCCTGAATACACGAGAAGTCTTGGGCAAAGTTCTTCCAAAGGTCGTCCAAGCCTTCTCCTTCTCGGGCATACACAGAGAGTGTGACTGCATAGGCGACGGCGTGTGGGCGAGTCCCTCCAGCACTGAGCACACATGCTCTATATATATGCCCAAGAAGGAGGAGACTTGGCTGAACTTCTCGGCCTCCCTCTCTTCTGACACTGACCAGGCAGGTGAGCAGCATTGCATTGGGCAGGTGTCCTTCCAGCCAGTGCAGCCTTCCTGTCCAGGGGGGAAGGAAAGATCTCTTTCTCCCAGACAGCATGGCCAGGCAGCTTCCTGGCTGGGGGGAGAGAAGGCTCTCCCTGTTCTCCCAGCGAGCACAGCCAGGCAGCTTCCCAGCTGGGGGGGGGGGAGAAAAGGCTCTCCCCGTTCTTCCAGTCAGCATGGCCAGGCAGCTTCCCGGCCGGGGGGGAGAGAAAAGGCTCTCCCCATTCTCCCAGACAGCATGACCAGACAGCTTCCCGGCTGGGGGAGAGAGAGAAGGCTCTCTCTATTCTCCCAGCCAGCATGGCCAGGCAGCTTCCCGGCTGGGGGGGAGAGAGAAGGCTCTCTCCGTTCTCCCAGCCAGCACGGCCAGGCAGCTTCCCAGCCAGGCAGGTGAGCCTCTTCCTGGCCAGTGCGGCCATGTGGCTTCTCGGCCCGGCGGGCAAGGGTTCCTCCCGCCAGCGCGTGAGTGCGGCCATGGGGCTTCTCAGCCAGCGTTCAGAGGCAAGTTAGCTGGAAGATCTGGGAAGCTGTGGGGATCACTGGGAACAGTGGGAAGCTCCAAGAAGGGGCGGGAAGCGCGACTAGGTAGGGGGCGGGGCCAGACAGGGGTTGCTACTGGTTTGGCGACCAACGGCAAAATTCCGCTACCAGTTCACCCGAACCTGTGTGAACTGGCTGAATACCACCTCTGGGTGAGATGGTGTTAGGAACCAGTCCTTCTGGTGTGTATAATTCAGTCCTTAAACTAGAGGTCCATCTACCCAACTATGAAAACACTACTAGCTCTGTGTGAAAATTTAGAAAACAGGAAGTTAGAGGAATTCTCAGTTTACGGGGAAGCATTGGGCGCAGGGAGGTCTATTCAGAGAATTGGGGTTGTTCAGTATCAGCTATGCTGAAGTAGAAGCTGGCAATTCCCTTCTGAGTATAATCTGGTATTGGAATTAGCATTCCATATGAACTTAACTTTAGTTACATGGTGCTATGTCTTACTGTGAGGCTTGTTGTGAGCCTTGACTTGGACTACAAACACTGCCTTTTTGCTGAACTTTAGCTATAGGTAGAACTCTATTTCCTTTGTACTTAGATACTTTCAAATTCCCATAATGGTTGTGTGAACACACATGGATTTTGAACTAGCTTGGGTCTCTGAAAATTCCTATAGGCTAGGATATTTTCTTGGAAGTACTACTAGTTTATTAAGAATTTTAAATGTTGTATGCATTACATAAAATAAGGTCAAAGACTTAAACAAATATAGAAAAAGAAAAAATCCAAAAAAGAAGAGTTGCTTTTTAAAGGTGCTTAATTTCAGTCAATATGAGCTCAGGACCCTGCTGCTTCTTTAGCCCAATAATCTCACAGACATCAGAACATGTGCACACAGCCTAGATTTCAACCATAGAGTAACAGAATTGGATGGGACCGTAGAGGCTTTCTAGTCCAAACTTCTGCTCAAGCAGGAGATCCTGTGCCATTTCAGATAAGTGGTTGTTCAATCTCTTCTTTAAAATCTCCCGTGATAGAGCACCCACAATTTCTGAAGGCACACCGTTCCACTGATTAATTGTTCTGTCAGGAACTTTCTGATTTCTAAATTGGTTCTCTCATCGATTAGTTTCCATCCATTGCTGCTTCTGCTTTCAGATGCTATGGAGACCCCCTCTTCTTTGTGGCAGCCCCTTAGTTATTGGAACACTACTATCATGTCATCCCCTAGTCCTTCTTTTCATTAAACTAGACATATCGTTCTTCATATATTTTAGCCTCCAGTCCCCTGGCATCACTGAATCTAATATGCAGTCCAAATTCATTAGATCCAGCCCTGCTGCTGGCTGGGAATTGGGTCTTACCTTGCTTTTCATCTGCCTAGAAGGAAACACAAATATACTCCCCCCCCCCCCCCGCAAGACAT
>JAOYMU010000192.1:101395978-101408581 GCA_025802295.1 Psammodynastes pulverulentus | reverse complement strand
CACCTCGGAAGGATGGAAGGCTGAGTCAACCTTGAGCCTGGAGAGATTCGATCTGCCTAATTACAGGCAGCTGGCTGAGGTGGTATTAAAAATTATTTACTACTGGTTCTGTGGCCGTGGCTTGATGAACATGGCGTGGCTTGGTGGCCGTGGTTCTCCAGAATGGGTCAGAACCTGCTGAATTTCACCTCTGGCCTCTAGCCCCCTAATCATCTTTGTGAGTCTTTTCTGTATTCTTTCCAGAGTCTCGACATCTCTTTACACTGCGGTGATCACAACTGCATTAAAGTATTGTGCATACAAAGCAAGTGTATGTTGCTTTGTAAAGCGATATTAATACTTTTACATGATCTTGATTCTCAAGGTTCAAGGCTCTCAAATGGGCTGATAGAGAGTTACCCAAGCGATATCAAATTGTCCAGAATGGTATCTGGTCTCCTCCTGGAGCAAGGGGCTGGACTAGAGGACCTCCCAATGTCCCTTCCAACCCTATCATTCTATGTTCTACATCTCTCTTTATAATGCTTCCTCCAATTATTTGAAGTCTTTAAAAGATGAACATTGAAATTACATCTAAATTGCAACATCCTTTTGGTCATGTGATCAAATTCAGGCACTTGGCCACTGACTCATATTTGTGACCTTCTATTTGTGACGTATTTGAGACCTTCTGACAAGCAAAGTCAATGGGGAAGTCAGATTCACTTAACAACCGTGTTACTAATTTGACAACTGCCGGGATTCACTTAACAAATGTGGCAAGAAAAGTGTTCTGACCTAGGCCTCCTGAGACATTAACTCAATTAAGTCCAAAAAACCTTTATTTTCATGGCTGTGAATTATATTCATTCACAGCCTTTAATAAGTCCCAAACAGTGCAGAAACAATTCAACAGCAGTCTGCTACAGTCTCTCAAGAACAAGCTAATAAACCTTTATCTTACTTGAATGGCTGCCAATGATCTAAGTGCCAATTAGCTTGTGCAAAACCAACCGGAGCCCCAACAACCTACACACAGCTTCAGAGTACAATCCGAACCAAATAAACGTTGCTTCCTGCAGAGGCTTTTGTGCCTATATCCCTCCTTTTATGTCTTAAGGGAAGGGCCAATCATCTCCGAGCCTTACTCCAGAGTCGCCCTTTCAATCCCAATTGTTCTTGCTGTGAGATTCAGGTGGGAATACAAGAGCAAAGCAGCTGCATGATTATCTCCAAGAAGTCTACAATTTTTTATATTTTATTCACATATTCTGTATCTTTGGGGATTTTTTGCAGACTTATGCCATGCATCTTTCATAATAGATATAGTTTACTGTTTAAATTAGTCTCTTCTGCAGTCTCTAGTGCTAATCCCATATTCTGTTAATTGTGTTTTCTCACATGTAAATCAGCTGTTCATGTTCTAGTTAAGTAAAGCTAGTAAACTAGTAAAGCTAGTTACAGTTCTGACTTCTCTGTTTTGTTTCAAGCAGCATTTCCATTTCAGATGTCCATAACTGGTAATTTGTACTGTTTAGCTCTGTTTTTTCAGGCTGATAGCTTTTGCAGGGACTGTCTCTGGCTCCAATATTTTTAAATTCCAGCCTCTGCAAATAGCAATTCTGCTAGGTCAGTTTACAGCAACTGCACTTATTTAAATTTCCAGACAGAACCACAGAGCCTTCAGTCTTGATACACAACTTGACATCTCAGCCACACAACTCATTAGGCAGGGAATCTATTCTACACTGGGTGAATATACTGATCAGAATTAGTCTCCTTCAGAGACATATCAATGTTTAAAGGAGAATTCCTTTGATTCAGCATCATTGAACAGGTGACATAGACAGAAGCTGTTTCAACTTGCATCCTTGAAGCAGGATAGGGGAAAGCTGAAAGGAAGGCCTTCCATTTTACATTGCAATATGTATATGAGAGAGCAAAATCAGATTTTTTTTCACTCTCATGGACACTAGGAATTAACAATCCCCTTTAATCCCTGTGCAGTCTTTCTTGGACTAGAGTTGCTGTTCCCACATCTCTTATTTTAAAAAATGTGATGGAAAATTAAGGAGGTGTGAGGCAACTGAAAGCAGGAAAGGACCCTAGATGCCTTCAAGTTAGCTCCTAATCTGGCTGTTCACTTGATGTCTATAAATTGTGACAGGGCCACTATTAGCCATGGGTCTCTTTTTCCCCTCCCAGTGGTTTGCAATCCTTTACTTTGAATAAAACATGCGGCAAGTTGATTTCTATTGTTCAGCTGCCTGAAATCCTTGAAGACTTTCAGAAAATGGTTAAAAAACTGATGTTTTTAGAATGTGCTTTAATGATGCCTACCTATTATGTCCATTTTTACTCTTTACTTTCTATTTTTTTTCTTATTTGTATTGTATGCTATGTGTTGATCATTAATTTTATGATTTAATTTTTTGTTGTTCTAATTCTATTGTATGTATGTATGTATGTATGTATGTATGTATGTATACACAGAGAGACAATAGAGAGATATTCCATATTGTGTAAAGTGCCAAGAGTTGTGAGACTATGGCAAGATATACATTAATAAATAATACAGAAAAGATGCTTAGTAAGCATAAGCAGGTGATTCACCTGCTTATTTTCCAGGATTCTGCCCACAATAAATCAGTGCTTCAGAGTGATTTAAAAGGAGCACCTTGGAAGACTGATGTCTATTGCATAAATGGTAGTTATGTGCCATTGGATGCCATTCAATACAATTTCTGCTAATTATATATAACTCTGATTTTTAATAATCCATGCAATCATCTATTTCTCATTGCCATCAGAGTATCCTTATGATAATATCAAATGAATAATTGTGTTACTTCATTTCATATTTCATATTTATGTAGGAAAATACGTGGATTCAGCTATAGTCATCCAGTAGTTGGGTTGCTATAAAGCCTGCCTCCCAAATGATAAATAGCTTTCTACTCTTAATATTAAGGTGCGTAATTCATCTACTCTGTTGCTTACGTTCCTGCAATGTCCCAGTCAAAGTCAGGGCTGTTCAATTTAGAGCTTGAAAAAGTAATAAAAATTCCTCTTATTTGAGAGAGCAAAAGCTACAAACAAAGGATCCTCTTTCAGGAAGATATGAATATTAGCATTCATCTTTACAAGGACTATTTCTTGCTTGGAAGGGAGCAGAACCTGTCCTACTTTCTTAGGGTTCTGTAACACACCTTACTTGTTCTATTTCATTCTGGAAATTCTTGGGAAAGACAAATTGTCAAACTTTGGCAATGCATTCTTGGGGTGTTCTAGGAACCACAAAACATGTTGGGATCTTTTATGTGGGTCATGCGTTGTGATCCTCTGTCAGAGAGCATATTTGATTGTCTTGACAGAGGGTTGGTTTTTCTAGATTTACTCTTACATTTGTTTAGTTCTTCTTAGGCCTTCTAAGAAGGTACCCGTAGAATAGATTTTTCATCTATTATTAAAAACCGGAGGATATTATAGATTTTAATTAGCCCTTTATACCTCAGAATTACTGCATCTTGTTGCACAAGTAGATTTTAAAGACTCATGGAGAAAACATTTTCTTGCACAATGTCACAATACATAAAGTAGCTCTTCTTGTTTCAGCAGTATGAAAAAAATCTAAGGAAACCATCCATTTGAGGGTTGAGCCTTGACAGAAGAAACCAGTGGTCAGGCTGAAGGCCCACACAAATCAGTAGGTGGCATTTCGGATTCTTTCTTCATTCCAGTATTGTCCCTTTATATATAGTAGACACATGCATCAATGTAGGATCTAGGGGTAAAATTAAACAAATAAGGCTAAGGCCATGGTGTTTTCTCTTGATAGGTTTAAAATACTGAAGTGTGTTGCTAAAATGATATACTCCAAACATCGAGTTTAAATGTAATGGGACAGAATCCTTATTTTCTCCCCACTTAATATCTATTATTAAATCAGAACAACTACTTATCATCTATTGCCTGAAAAATATAGGAAGGATTTTATCAAGCATGTATACTTGTGGTATTTTATTGAAATAAAGATTGCAAGTTAATATCCACTCACGTAGAAACTATTCCTGTTAAAATTTATAAACCAGTTTGCAAGAGAAGTTTACTTGTTTGTCTAAATAAACTGCATTTGTTAAATTAAAATTAATATAGATGATGTTCTGGGCTGACACTAAAATTTTACTGGAGAGGAAGGATTAATTAACCGACCAATTTGCTAAGTATCAGCATTACTTGCCCATGTGGGTAGATTTCTTTCACTGCACTCCTCAGTTATATTTTATTAAAATTATTTACAAATTTAAAAATGTATCAGAAGTGAAATTAAGCATTGGCATATTTCTAGAATAAGGAATTGGCAAGCTTTTAGATAATTCTTGAAATAGAGCTTTTAGCAACTTCAGTTAGTATGGACAGTTTTGGGATTTGTACTTTAGTACCAATATTGGAGGTTTTCTATTTCTATTATAAAATAAAACGGTAGGTCAGATTTGCTCTGGAAAAGTATTTGTCCTTTTTCAGATTGTCTTGAATTTTTGCATATCTTTCATAATGGATGTTATCAGTATTTCATCTAGGTCCAAATTTAAAGAGTGAATAATAATGATGTGTATGAAAGCCAACATTGACTGGCAGCTGTGAACAGATAATTGATTACCTGTTTGATTGAATTTGTTACCCAGCATCCAGAAACTCTGTTTATTGCTTGCTTCATTTATTTCAATGAACAAAATACAGGTAGTCAACTTATGACCACAGCTGAGCCCAAAATTTATGTTGCTAAGTGAGAAATTTGTTCAGTGAGCTTTGCCCCATTTTACAATTTTACTTGCCACGCTTATTAAGTGAGCCACTGCAGTTGTTAAATTAGGAAGATAGTTGTTAAGTGAATCTGGCTTCCCCATTGACTTTGCTTGTCAGAAGTTTGCTAACGAGGATCACATGACTCCAGGAAACTGCAACCTGTCATAAATATGACCCAGTTGTCAAGCATTTGAATCAGAGGTGGTATTATACCAGTTCGCACTGGTTCACGGTTCAGCTGAACCGGTGGCTAAAAAAACTGTGCCGAATAGCTGAGAGGATCAAAGATTACATGCGGTTACATGCGTGGGAGGGGGAGCTAGCGTGCGTACACGCGCACACTCAGCAAACAGGTGGCAACACCAGTAGGAAACCATCACTGATTTGAATGTAAATCCTGTAACCATGGGGAATTGGGGATGCTGCAATGGTCGTAAGTGTGGAAACAGTCATAAGCCACTCTTTTCAGTGCCATTGTAACTTTGAACGGCCACTAAATGAGCTATTGTAAATTGAGGACTACCTGTAATCCAACAAATAATGGGCTAGAGCGACAAGGTTTAGTAATTAGCTGCATCACCTTCAACATCAATAACTGAGTCAAATGCCTCAAATGATGAACAGTCACACAAATAGCTGTGTAAGAATTTTGGTTCATAGTTTCATGGCAAATTGATTCAACTTGGTAGCATGTAAATATTTTCTAGCATGAACCAATAATTTCAAATCCTACCAGAACATTTCTATAGAGATCAGATTTGGATATTGATTGGACAATTCCACATCATTCAATCTATTCTTTTTCATTTACTTCCTTATAGATTTGCTTGTAGAGTTGAGATCAATGCTTTGCTGAAATACTGATTCAAACCTTAATGGCATTTGTTTCATACCATTAATTATACAACATTATAGTTGGTTTGTGATTTCAAATCTGGAGAAATGTGGCAGATGATCATTATACATTAAAAAACAAGACAAATCGAAGCTGTTTTTGCACTGTTTTACTGAAACTGAAAAAGATGTGTACCAAATATACACAATTTTATAATAGTACAAAATGTTTCCTTTTTGAAGGACAAAGTATCAGTTACATTCACCAAACCTGACACTGAATAAACCATTTATTGCTAGTCCAGTAATAAAACAGTAAGTTCAAACTTTGCATAAATAAGAAAAAAAGTTACCTGGACAATACTGTAGGGAGATGGACATTCATAATGCTATTTACAAGTAGCCACAGCACATACCAAGCAAGTAATAGGTGTTGAGTTGCATTAGAATTGTGATCCTAATACAAATTAGACGTTAGATAGTAAACCCCGAAAGGAGTAGTTTATACTGAGTTTGCACAAAATGAGAAGTTTTAGAATCGAACCCTTCAGTCATTCTAGCTAGTGTGGAAGAGAGTCTTCATCGCATCCAGCAACAGCTGAGAAATGCATCGGTACCCTTGCTCTTCCTCTTCTGGTTGGTTCTCCTTCATAGGACTGTGATGTATTTCACTGAATCACAGCAACCTCTGCTGCATTATAACCTGTCTTCTGTCATTTTCATAAGCCACAGTTAGTAGTTCTTAAACAAATAAACATAAAATCTGGAACTTGCCCAAAAATAAATTAAAGTTTCATCAGGAACAGAAATATTTAAATAAAAATATCAGTGATTAACTTTCATTTCACAACACACCTATTTCTGCAAGGAACTCAAACCAAAAATGGTGATCCAGAACTACCGGTAGTGTAAACATGTTTTACCTGCTTGCTAAAAATCATTTCCATTAAACTATCCTAATTAAAGGTTACCAAGTATGCAATTCCCTGGGATATTCTCCCACTTGAGAGCCACTGAAATTAACCAGCAATGATAATGATCAAGCAATGTCAGTGCTGTTGGACCAACTACCACTTAGTTCTACAGGCTATGCCCAGGAGACGGTGCCTCTTGCTGTCAGCTGATGCAAGACCACTGATCTGAACAAAACACCTGAGATTTTTAAATTGATAACTTTAAATCTGGAAATATGGCCTCTACTAGGTATACCTGCTTTGCAGCAACGTTTGCTGTAAAATGCATGAAAATTAATATTCAAAACTGTGATATTGAGTAACATAAATGGAAGCACTCCAAAAGTGAGTTCTAAATGTAAAGGTGGCTCAATTGATTTAGCTCGGTGCCCACTCAGATCGGATGTGGGTAACTGCAATCAAAACGCCAAAAGCCATTCTTAGGCTCTCCTTTGTTATTGGACTTTGTGGAGGGATGATTTTGGCTATTTTCTTGCCCTGGAAGAACAGTAACTTGTTCTACTCTGATGGCTGGTGCAGATTTATATGCACAACATACCAAGTTAGCCTCAAAACCATGATGAACATTGCAGAGCAACCATACAGATTGGTCTGAAAAAAACAAAACAAAACAAACAAGTTATGCAACTTGTATTTCCTCCTAGTATGCCAAATGAGAATATTGTAACTCCAAAAAGTAACAGTCTGACACTCTTCGAAAGCTAGCGTAGACTACTTGGGAGCCCATTTTGTAAAATGCATGCTCAGAACAAACTAGAGCCCATGTAAAAAAATAAAACCCATCTGCAATATTTTCCATAGATAAGCATCCATTTATGGTAGACAAAGGAAAAAAGGAATCAGGAAACTGGATGCAAACTACACACTCAATGATTCTCCTAAGATTTCTTTCCAACAATTCACTGTTTGAATATTTATCTTCCTTTGGAAGTTCACAGATCTGTCATTTCTCTTCATTTTTTGATGTGCCACAGCTGCTTCAAGCTTCTGTCAGTGTTCAAACAGCTTTCTTGGTACCTGTTCCTTGAAGATCTTGCAAATTTATTTTTGACCTTTCAAAACAAAAGATACTCCAATTCAGAATTGCAAAAAATGTACATTACATTTTGTTGGGTGATGGCCAATAGGATAAAACCATGAGATTGTGGCTCTTTCCTTCTTACCTATTGTGAATCATGTGGCTTTTAACCAAGTGCCCTTCAGCTAAGGCAGCCATTAGAGACAGTTCTCCTGCCATTACTGTCGCACATACAATTTTAGCAAGCTGACGGGCGTTTTCTCCAGGGTTATCTGCACTTGCTCCTTGCACGCCCAGCATCTGTATTTAAAAAGGAATACAAACAATAATCAAGCTGGAATATGTTCAATTTAAAATCAATCAGTCCCTGGCGCTTTATACAGTAACAAGCTCAGTCTTTCAAGAAGTAAGTGCAGGTAGTCCTCAGCTTATGACGGCTTTTGGGATCAGAATTTTAAACAATAAACGAGTTCATAAAGTGTGACGACCCGTGACTGCAAAACTTAGCAATGCTAGCCCCTACAGTCCCAGGTGCCATATTTCAGTAAGGATCATAGGTTGTCAAACAAGCATCTCTTTGCAGCTTTCCGCCAGCTTCCAACAACCAAAGCCTGTGGGGAGGAAGTTGCAAGTTTCACATGGCTCCCAAGCAGGCTGGAAAGTAGCTGCAGGTGAGAGAGGGTACGCAAGTGGTGGGGGAGGTGTGACGGGAGGGGCTTGGGATAGCTGTTGCCAGGTGGGGGAAATTGGGGAGAATGTGTGTGAGTGGTCAGAGAAAGTGAGCGGATGGGGGAGACTTAGCTGATTAGCCTGTGACTTTCCCTGCCAGCTTCCCTGTTGACTCTGTTTGTAGGAAGCCAGAAGGGAAGCTTACAAATGGTAATCACACAACCACAGGATGCTGCAACCAGTGTAAGAGCAAGCCAGTTGCCAAGCACCCAGATTGCAATCACATAATTGAAGGGTTGCTGAAATAGCTTGAACTTTGAGGACTGGTAGAAACCACCACTCATTCAGCATCCTTAAAGCTTTCAAGAGTCATTGAAAGAGTTGTCATTTAAGAGAGGACTATCTGTACTTACATACCGTTCAGTGCTAGGTAGAGTAAAAGTACAAGGAGTAACACTGAAATACTTTCTTGGGGTCAAATTATGCTCCTGGTCAGAGAATTCTTATTTTGATTATTTGGTCTTATCCAAATAATCAAAATCCTCAGCTGATTTCCACAAAAATGAAAGATCAGGCAAAAACGATTCCTTTCCCAAAACAGAAAGCTATAGTTCAATCTCCAGTTTTCATACCTGCAAACAAGCTTGCTGGGGTAACAAGTTGGTTCCTCCACCCACAGTACCAATTTCTATTGAGGGCATTGTGCAACTGATATAAAGGTCTTCGTTGGTAGGCCCAGTAGATTCCATTAATGTAATACAGTTTGAACTGGTGATATTCTGGGCTGCATCCTGAAATCAATGCAAAAATGAGGGATTATATTAGCATGTAAAGGTTTGTAAATACATAGTTCATCTCACACAGTTAAGTGAAGGGCTATACCTGTCCACATGCTATGTACATGGCAGTGACAATGTTAGCTGCATGAGCATTATAGCCACCTACGCTGCCAGCCATGGCAGAGCCAACCAAGTTCTTGTTCACGTTGACTTCAATCATAGCTTCTGTAGTTGACTTCAGTATCTAGAAAAAAATCCATCAAATCTCTGGTCAAGGAGAATGTCTATGTTCAGAAACAAAATCTTTTCAAATGCAGTTCTTAGTAGCTACATCCGGGAATCTAGACAATATAAACCATTGTAACTTTGAACCACCTCTATAGAACTGGAGTGGGAGGCAACATTTTTACAGTGGTTCTCCTCCTTCCTATGATGTTTATTCCAGTTCGTGGTGGTGGGAGGAGGTGGTGGATGTCTACTTTGTGGCATCCCATTTTCTATTTGACATCTACATGAAACCATGGGGGAAGATCAGTCATCCATGTAAGAGTCTGATGTCATTAATACGCTGATGTTCATCTCAGATCTGGACCAATAGGTAATATGGCAGAAGTGCTATCGAAGTCTGGATAGAATGGGAACATTCAAAACAAATCTCCCCCTCCCACAGAAAATTATTCTTAGTTTGTGGACCAAATTAATATAGAGAAATACTATCTTTGATTCTGAGGGGAGATGTACTCTCCCACTCAGAGGTGGTTTACAATTTGGGGACCACAGCTCCTGCTTTCTCAACAGAGTGTTTCCAGTTGCAATTCATGCTGTTGCTTGTCATCTTTAAGGCTTTATGTGGCTCCAAACTAGGTTATGTTAGGGACCATTTTCTCGTATTAATTTGCCTGTTTAGTAACTTCACACCGGATCAACTCTCTCCGGGTTCTGTGTACACAAGATTGCAGAAGTAGGCAGTTTCTATTGTTGCTTTCATACTTTGGAATTCCCTCCCCAACAAGATCTGGGTCCAATCCTTCCTTTCTGGATTTCAGAAGAGCAGCTACTGCAGAAGTACAGTATGTTCTGAAAGAAGGCTGGAATTTGGCAGAGGCCTGCTTTTGCATATTTTCTTTTATCATTTTGAAGTTGATAACATTGTTTATAGGCTTATTCATTGCTTTTATTATTGCTTTTTAGTTTAAGCAGAACTTCATTGTTAGTTGCCCAAAATCTTCAGAAGGGCAGCATACAAATAATGTGTGTACGTCTATGTATGTATGTATGTTTGTATGTATGCAGGCATGTATGTATACAAATAAATGGCTTTGGAATTGGGGAGGACATAGATAAGTCAAGGATGAATTGAAAGTAATTCAATATAGTAATTTTCACATTTCACTAAAACAATGTGACTCACTTCTTTAACAACCTTTTGTGGAATAACTGCTTCACAGACCACAGATTTCCCTCTGCCTTCTATCCAATTTATGGCAGCTGGTTTTTTATCTGTACAGTAGTTACCACTAATAGCTACAATGTGGAGGTCAGGAAATTCTTCTTGCAGCCTTGTAAGTGCTTTCTCAGTACCCTGTTTGGAAGGATTTAAAAAGCAAGAGACAGAGAAACAAAAATGTTAGACCATTAGTTTAATACTGGCTGACTTCTTCATGAAGGAACTTAATTAAGTATAAGCAGTGGGAACTGTAAGTTCAAGTACTTCCATGTAACTTGGCATTATGTAGCATCAAAGACAAAGAATTAACATTTTCACTGCTGTTAATAAAGAGTTAGAAGTGGAGTGACGTGGGAGCCACTCTCATCAGTGGCTGCTGATGACCAAGGTTCTTGGATGAGATTTGTCTGGTTATGGATAGAATCCATCGTGCTTACTACTAGCAGCAAGGGGTTGATTAGAGTGAGTTTTATGTGGAAGGCTACCTGATCTTTGGATAAGAAGCAAAATATAAAAACCCAGTCCCATCCTGGAGTCCAGAAAGAATTTTTGTCAGCTAAAGGTGCTTGCAGCCAGCTCACAAAATCTCATGGTCATGTGACCATTTGTGATGTTCATTGCCAACTTCTAATAAACAAAGTCTATAGAGAAGTAGGCAAATGGTAAACGTTGCAACCATGCAGGATTTGTCTAACAATAACTGGGCGTGTTGGAACTGCCGCTGTTAAGTTGCCATGGTCATGCGACATTGGGCTTTATGACTGGCTCAGAGTTCCTGTTCCCAATTATCATAGATAAGCAAGGATTACCTGTGCAGGTGGATTTCATTATCAAAGATTCATTATTTGCATTCACATTTGATATATATCTGTATATGGTATTTTTAGCAATCAATTTTGCGTTTCTGTTTGACAGTTCAACATTATGTAGATGTGAACAAGTATGGAACTGGCAGAGACATTCACTCTCCCCAGCTCTCTAGTATTCCCAAGGTTACATTTGTGTTGGAATGTTTCCCAAATAACAAGTTCCACCAATATATGAATCTGATAAGGATAAGATTTGTGCAATATAGGGGGCTTCCGGTTGGTGTCGTTGTCCTTCGCCGACGCTCCATTTGTAGCGTCCGTCTTCGCTTCTCCGTTGCTGCGAAGGGACAGCGCCAATCAGCTGTCCCAAGCGGCGCTGATCGCAGGCTTCGGGAGAAGAAGCCTGCTGGAATGCATGGATCTTGGTAGATCCCTCTGGTGACTCCTGGGTAAGTGCCCAGGGGCTCGGAAGAGAGGTCCCTATACGATACGGCAGTTCCGGAGAAGGAAACATGTCTGCTATATGCAGACCAAGAAGGTGCACCCAATTCCTGCTGCTGGATGATTAACGCGAGGTAATTTGAAGCAGGCAAAAGCAGCCTGGAGATTTATTTTTAAAAGAATGGAAACCATGCATCCTCATCTCCTTTAAAGAGAATTTTTTTTCTTACTTTTCTATATCTTTGTCCTTTTGTTCTATTTTTAAACCGGTGAAATGGCGTTGATTGTTCAGGAACGGAAGTGGAGAGAGGAAGTGAAAGTTATTTGTTCATCCCTGTGTATTCAAGATTTTTTACTGGCTTTTTAAAGAGGAACTGTTTTAAAACTTTTTTTAAACTTTTTTTCTTTTTGCCTTTTGATTTTGAGTACATGAGCCCTCTCTTTTTAATAATTTGAGTGTAACCACAGGCAAATCCTTTACTTCTTTTTGGGAGGGAGGGACTGTTGTTTTTTTTTGGAATAGTTCCCTTTGTTTTCTCTTTGAAAAAGAAAATGGCTTATAGATATTCAAAACCTACCTGCTTGGAGAAGGGTGTGACTGTTCCTGCAAAACTGGAATTACAAAATAACTTAAAATCTATACCTGATTTGATGCTGGAATTTCAAAATCAGACAAAGAGAGATATGCAAAAAATGAAAGACTTTTCTGAAAAAAAATATTTAGACTTATCTCAAAGAGTTCGAGAAGCTATGGAACTCCTGATTGAGCGTGTTAAGGAAATAGATAAGGACTATGAGAACCTATATCAAAGTCATAAAGCTTTGGAGGGGAAAGTGGCACAGCTCC
>JAOYMU010000192.1:101381438-101392853 GCA_025802295.1 Psammodynastes pulverulentus | reverse complement strand
TGAAAACATGTTTGATGCACGCGATAAGGATTGTATTGTTTGGTTTTTAAAGTTAATACTTAATAAAAATTATTAAATAAATAAATAAATAAATAAACAAATAAATAAATAAATAAATAAATTGCTTTTATCGGATGTGTAGATTTTACTAAATATTGTTTTGTTTTGATTGGATAGAAGCTATGTTATTCTAAGTTAAGGTTTACTGTAAAACAACGTAAGATACGAAAGAAAAACATTGCCAATAAAATATGTTGCTAAAATGACAAGTAAACCGTCATCTAAAAGCCTATTCTTTGCACCAATATATTAATAAATGACTTGCTTTTTTTTTTTTACCTTGGCATTCTGAAGTATACAAAGACATTCTTCAAGTGGCCGCATCTCTTTAGGCAGTTCTATTTCAGACACTTTTCTATCATTGATGAGGGATGCTTCAGCAGAACTATCACCAACCACAAATATGGCCTTCGAAGGTGATTCTGATTGCAGAGGCTTTGCAGTCTCATCTGTATAAAAGTCAACACTGAAATCTGAGGAATTTATCAAAAGTTTTGTTTCAGGCTTCAATATGACCTCTTTTTTTTTTTAAACAAAGCAAACAAACAAACGTATCAGCAAAAGATTACCTTTTCCATCTTTGGCAACTTGGCTATCAACCATTTTTCTTAAATTGGGATTATTTTTTAAAGGAATGGACTGTTGTCTGCAGCAATTTTCAGGAACTTTTTTCTGAATCATTATTGGAGATATTATTGGGTTCTTCAATGAAAGTGTGGATTCCATCTCTGTTTGTTCAAAAAAGATGTACTTGACAGCAAGCAGAAGAGCTAAGCCAAGTGTAATTGTTTGTTCAATGTCCATACTGGCCATTCTAAAAAAGATGAAACAAAACATCTTTAAATATCTGTCTATTCCCTTTCCTCCTCTCAACCTTGCGATGATTTTCTAACACATGTTAATTATTGAATGACAATTATTGTAATGTGATTGTTTTTATGCCTGGAACTGCCTTAAGACATCTTCCCTCTTTTAAAGTAAAACTTCTGTAAAATTCATCTCTTAGCAACTTCATGAAAGTCTGTATGATGTTCTTAATAATGATGTATAGAAAGATGCTCTGACTTCTTGTTCTTGCAAAGCATCATGTAAGTAAGTGAAACAACAGGTGGATATCACTTAACAATCGTCCTGTTTAGTGACCACTCCAAGTTACAATGGAGCTAAAAAAGTAAATGTATGACCAGACCTGGTATTTACAACCATTGTAGTGTCCTCATGAGTGACATTCAGATGTTCTGCAACTGTCCTCCAATAAGCAGAGACAATGGGAGAATTGAGCAATAAAATTGCAAGTCACTATCACACGATGTCTCATTTAACAACCCATAGCAATTCCCTTAATAGGAAGTGATGTCATAATCACTGTCACATGATGCCATTGCTGTCACATGACATTTCATTTCATTTAGTTACTGTGTCCCTTAGCAACAGAGTTGTTGGTTCCAATTATAAACGTGGTAAGGGAGGATTACTTGCAATATAATTAATCATTTTCCTTCCAGAAGATGTCTGCCATTATTGATTACATTCTCAAAATTACTTAGTTTGGATTAATTAAATATTAACTATTCTAAGCATGTACTTTCTCCTAATTGTGGACATATTGGTGGACTATTGCAATTCTAGTAAATTAAGAGATCATGCAGGACCAGTTAATACCTAAATTACAGAAGCCAGTACTAGAAGGAAGACTGTTTTATACTTCAGCAATTATTTCTGTTATGTTACAGAGGAGATAATGCAGTTATCATTCACATCTTACTCAGTCAGTATCATTAACATGGGAAGGGACTGTATTTCCCAATGTTATTATTCTGGAACAGTTATAAGACCATGTGGAATATTACCATGCTATTGCCACAGTGAATGACTAAAGTCATCTAGTCAACATATACATAAGTAGAATAAAAATAAATCAGAAAGTATTCCACACTCTTTATTGGTTCTTGAGACTCTTAAAGGAACCTTTCCTTAAAATCCTGCCTTGCCAGAATAGTTTTTTCCTCGAGTTTCTCCTCTCCACAGAAAAAATGATAGTTCTCCATGGACAAAGAAACTGTGGGCTAGAATAGGAGAAGATGCATAATTCCATAGGTGAAGAAAGAACTTTGCAGATAAATGATCTTTCAACCCTGGTGTTAGACATTTGGCCAATTAGAACAGAGAATTATTATTCATACTGGCTTGGGAAAGATATAATACCCTATTATTATCATCACATTTAGGATACTGATAATAGATCAAAGATTCACATTGCTTCTCACAGAACACATTCTGTCAGTTCTTCCACAATAAATCTTATATCCATGGAGAAGCAGATGCCAACGTTAATCACAAATACACTAAATCAGATATAAAACACTCCAGGATAATTGTTAAGCAGCTCTGGTATATGCTATTTTATTAATCTCAGTTCAACTATACAAAGGAGAGAATGAAATTTTATCTATTTAAGATAGGTTGGTGATTTGGTAATTTGTACAGTATAATTTAGTTAACTTGAAATAATCTGAATTTACCGACAGATGCTACTGAATAATGATAAAAATGTTATGATTAAACATACCTAGAAAGATAAAATTGCCACAAAGAAACATTAGGCTCTATTCGCTTTGGAGTATTTTCATCCAGGCCCATAGATATTTCCGTTGTGCTGTTCTGAGCAGAGGGTTCTGCTATCCAGCGACTGTGAGCATGAACAAGAACCAAACCTAGAGACTTAAATTTAAAAACTGAGTGGTTAAACTGGTCAGTTCAGCTAGGAGTATGACTCAATCAGTGATCAGTACTTAAATATTAAATATATCATTGAAATAATTGCACAATACTTGTATTGGATATATTATTGTTCTTATAAAAGTTTTACTTACTAAAGGGTAACAGTACATATTCTTTTGTCTGTTTTTACCTTGCATATATTGTCAAAATTCAACTTCTTCAAATGATTTAAAATATTCAATTTATCTCACAATTATAGGGTATAAGATAGCAAACACTAACCATAATCATTTTGACCCTCTGTGTTACAGGATTTGGTTTGTTTTCTTCTTCTTCCAGAACCCGTGCAAAGTGACTAAGCTGCCATATTGGATGGCCTTCACGACTCTCCCGTGAAAGCTGAGGAAGCACGGAAAAGGTTATTCAGTACATTTTCTGTTTATGTCTTCTGTGAGTTTTCATACCACCATTTCAGTAATTGAATAACACTACATTGAATGTCAGTTTATATATTAATATATATTAACGTGCAACTGTTTTATGAATGTGAAATACTACAAAAGCTATACGATCATATAAATTCAGAAACTGAAGTATTATCCTCCTCACATATTAATAGAGAGGAAAAAAGCAACAGAAGTCATAGGCACCACTGTATCAGATTAATAATTTAAGAACTCATAGCAGCACTACAATCTATGACCCGAACTAGATCGCCAGGATAAGAATGTCAGAATTATGATTAACGCGTGTTCCGTTTAAGTATTTGAAACATGAAAAACTGGTTGTTGAGTTTTCCAACCTCCTCCTTTTCTGTGAAATATTTTTTTTAATTGTATCTCTGAAGGAACTGACATTTTCCTTTTTACTAATCTATAAGATAATCAGAGAACTTTAACTATCAATAGTTTGCATTCTGAAATTAGATATATGTAACTTTTAAAAATCAACTAGGAGAAAGCTCAAGCAGATTTTATATTTTAACGTTATAAATATAAGTAATATAACAATTGAATATAAAATTATAATAACACCAATTAAATTTACAAATGCCCATAGATATTATTTTAATATTTCATCAAGATATATTGACAAAAAGGCAGGAGTTATGCAAAACATTCTGAGTTCACTGCATTTGTACACAATTAGCCTAACTCTAATAGGCACCATGGGAAACATCCCGACATGAAATCTTTCAGAATCATAAAACTGATTAGAAACTGAACTGCACAAGTGAAAAGTAATTCTTTTATGTACAGCTTTTACTGACTTAAAATTGCTCAGAAAATATTTCCAGAAGATTCTTTTTGCTTCTTAAAGTACCTTGGAACCAAAGGATTTTTAAAATGATTAACAGTTAAAGAAACAAGAGTGAAATACGGTTATACTCATTCCCCTTTTATTCTTAAATACTGAATTAAAGTTATCACTACGCAAAGCTTCACATTTATCTAACTATTCCCTTAAACATGGGTAAAGTTTCTGATTTCATAGAATTCTGACAGGAATGTTTTTGCAGAATAAGACTTTTTTGTGGTTACAGAAAAGTGAACTATATGCATAATTGAAAAGGAAGATTCGTGCATCTAATTGAATTACGTATTATAGAATTATTCTGATGTCCTTATTTTTTTCCCTTTCTCTCTTTGTGTCTCTATATTATTAATTAATAGGTCCATGAGAATCTATTTTAATTTTTTTAATTTCTCGTTCTATTCTGAGAATAAGAGAACGCTTGTTTTCATTTATGAAAGCCATGTTTGCATGAATTTTCTTATTCTCATATTTCTTATTCTCATATTAAATGTATATTACAGTACCTCTGAGAATCTCAATAGGTTTGTATTACCAGTTAATTCCAAACTGCATTTTTCATTTGTCTTGAACCACAGTAATTTAGATATGTTCAAAATATTATTTTACTGCTACTGCTCTCTTACCTCTAATACCAGTGATACACAGGCCGGAAAGAAGGTCATGAAGACAAAGTAGTTGGCAAGAACAGACATACAGCCAAAACAACACATGATTTCAAGCTGTCTTACTCCTGTTAAAGAGACCATCAAATAATTAAAATCAGATTCATGTTACTATGAAAAATATTATCTTGAAATGTGCATCGATATGAACATACTAATACAAGTTGATATACAATGTAATCATATAATAAAAAACAGAACCAACCAAAATTTAATCTTGCCATTCATTATTCATCTAACTACTGGAAAAAAAGAATAGCTCATCTTCACTATCACAACATTTACTGAACATCAATAATCACATCCTATTTATTTGGTGCTCTATTACTTTAGGGAATGAAAAGGTACATCATTTAAAAGATCAGAGAGGGCCATTACAGAAAATGCTCTGTTACCTGTATTTACAAGCTTAACAGCTATTATGGGGAGAGGAAAAGCAGGGTTTCAGAAGCCAATTATAATATGAGAGCTTCAAACTTTTATCAGGCTTCTGGTTATAGAAGTTGCTTCTCTGTATCACTCACCAATCCCTGACACTATCAAGGCTGGTTCAAAATTCGGGAACCTCAGAACAGTTACATGTAAATCATAAGCTCAGACGTTCAGTTGATGACTTAACTCAAAAAAACAGGCAAAAGCGAGAAGAGAATTTCAATCTTCTTCATTTTTCATAAAATCTGTATTCCATGAAAAATTAACGTAAGCCTTATTATGTAGGTAGTTACATTTAAACAAAGCTTTCAAAGCATATTAAAATTATACAAGAAATATTTTCTATATTGAATACTTTCAACATTATCTGCTAATTAAATTCTGATGCATTCAATATTACTGTGCATAGTTCAGTAAATAACCGTATTGAAAAATATCTAATATATCATCAATTATGTTGCTGTTACACTTTTATTTATCTACAGAACTACAGAACTCAGAGCTAAATTAAATGGTTCTCCTTAAGATTTTAATTGCTTTTCTTGTGATTGTGTGAACTATTATACAAAGCCAGGAATTTGTTTAGCAAGGGTGAAATACAGGTAGTCCTTGCCTTTCATTTAGTGACTGTTCAAAGTTACAATGGCAGTGGAAAAAGTGACGTATTACCATTTTTTTACATTGCAGCATCCCTGTTGTCATGTGATCAAAATTCAGTCGGCAACTGGCATATATTTGTGACAGTTGCAGTGTCCCAGAGTCATGTGATCACATATTGTGATCTTCTGACAAGCAAAGTCAATGGGGAAGCCAGATTCACTTAACAACAGTGTTACTAACTTAACTGCACTGATTCACTTAACAACCGTGGAAAGAAAGGTTGTAAAATGTGGCAAAACTCAGTTAACAGCTGTCTACCTAAGCAATGGAAATCTGAGGCTCAATTATGGTTGGAAGTCAAGGACCATCATCAATATGACAAGAGAGTGCAAAAAGTTCTTGACAGGAATAGAATTTTAATACTCTTTCTAAAAAACCCCCAAATCTTATGGAACTCAAAGAGGAACGCAACCTGCCCAAATTATGGCCTGATTTATTGAAGATAATGTGTCCAGTGGGGGAAAATACAACTGAATACAGATTTACTGGGCAAAAATTTTTAACCTTAAAAATTAAAATTCTGCATTCCTAAAAATTCTCAGCTTACCGGACATTGTGCCAACACCAATAACAAGACACTCAACAAGGGCATCAAGTGTAAATGTAGGGCCCAGGATTGCCATTCCACGCGAAATATTCTCTCTTACTTCATCCTACATGTAATACATTAAAAGTGTAACTCGATTATAGTCTGAGCTATAAAGCAGTGAGCAAATCAAAACCAGTTTGAGTAAAATTAAATAGGTAATTTTTGCATTGTTCCTTTTCTTTTGCACCTTACTCTCAACCATCATTATACAATCTGTAATATTGCAATATATTTATCATGCTAAGATTGTAAACAAAATTCAACTCATAAGCAAAACTGACATTTTCTTAGATTACTATTTGCATACCTCTCTATTCAGCAGCCATACTGAGATGAATCTACACCATCTTTACATTTTCCTAAATATCAAGGTAGTATTTCAAGTGAGCTTCTTTTACAGAAGTCATAAATCTCTTAAAAATTAAACCATTTCTTAAACAAAATATACTCAAATTAATCTAGGCAATTATATAGGAATTTTATTTTTTACTTTAAATTTTAAAGGGTTGTAAGTAGTACAATATATTATAAATACTTCTCTCAATCAAGCTGAGAATTTGGCTGACCTGTGAGTTGGAACTGAGTGCAAATTTAGCTAATGCACTAGCTCTGGAGAGGTCAATCAGAAGCAAGAAGAATGGCAGTGCTTCACTGAAAGGTGTAAAAAGCATTGTCAAGTTACATATTACATAAACATATAAAAACCGAAGACATACATCTTGATAAAATACTTCAATAAGATGGCTAAATAATTTATTGCAAAACAAACTAACCTTCAGAGATTTTTTTACTGAATACATTTGTTCAACATTTCTTTGCTATATTTAGGTCAGTAATGGGAATCTGAAGTCACAGGCAAGGCCAAATAGAATAAATATATAGCATAAATTATAGATTAAACAACAATAAAATAATACACTGGGGCCACCACGGGAAACCGCCTATTTGTAAAAATGAAAAAAACTGCTTTCAGTATTCACTGAATTTGAATTTGTGCATAGCTTGCAATAGGATTTTGTGGATTTAACTTTTGACCACTTAAAAGTGAAGAAATAACACGACTTTGTGTCTCATCTCCTTCAAAAATTATGTTATTTCATAAATGGGAGGAGTAATATTAGAAGCATTGCATGAGTCAGTTAGGTATATAGCTTTACACATTATCATTTTATGATCTGAAATGAGATTACTCTGATTCCAAGTTTCAGAATTAGGCTGCTCTTGTTAAACTAAAGCAAATTTGCATAGATATAATTAATAATGCATACTTCAAGCCTGTCAATTCTTTATCAAGGAAATGAATCACCACTGTACTGAAGACAAAGCTTGAGAAGATTGTGAATAGCCCAGCAATACCTGAAAAAGATATATAATCTATGTAATAAGCAGTATACAGGGCAGTACTTCTCTAATTACATTAATTCAAACATTTACTCTGAAGCAAGTTTATCCACATAAGATACTATCATGATCTTGTTATACTGTTTTGTTCATATATACGGCTATACAGTTATCCTGAAATATTTTAATATGCACAGTATTTTATTACTGTATTATTTCTCTTCAATTTACCAACAATTGAAATTTGTCCAATAACGTTCTTCTATCATTTGCAGATGACTGGTTATAGTAGGTCATATATATATAATTACATCAGTACAATTCAGGGAGGACCGTCATGTTCTACAGGATCATTTTTAACTACTACTGGTACTACAGTTCTGAACAATGGACAAATTAGAATTGCTAGTCTACATGGCAGAATTCAAATGCTTATTTTTTGCTTCTTCATAAGGCCAATAGTTCTTCAAAAGAACATGTCCCCCTTCACCACTGTTATTTCAGAATCTTTTACCTTAAATAGTCTTTGCAAAATATATCAACCACAGCTTTATCAAATATTTTAATAATTTCAAGCTAGAATCAGATTGAGCATCTATGCAAAACATAATCTACAGTATCTCATTCCACAAACATATAAAATATGTTATAAATTCTAGCGACACCATTTTTTGTTTTACGGTATGTCTAGGACACAAATCTAAAACCTTTTGTATATGTTATAACCAATTTGATTAGAGTATAGTAAAAACATGTTTCATACATGTGGCTTGTTTTGCTTTGGTTACTTTCTTAAAAATAAAAGTATCTTACCCAAAATATATTTTGAGCCAAGTTGCTTCAAATTTTGAAACTGGAAGTATATATAAAGGATTGCAATACATCGTGTGATTGTCAATATTATGATATCACTGCTCAAAACATCCTGTGAAAGGAAAACATTTTGTTTGCTCTCGAGAGTGAAAAAGAACACTATATTTTTGAAATCTGTTAAATATTTTATCAATGTTTCACATATGTAACAACATTTCGGAAAAATAAACATCCTTATAATTTTATTAAAATGGTAAAGTACTCATAGGTACACATCTCTAAAAATTAGTTATATTGCTTTTAATCAACTGCTAATACTAAAGTAAAGATTATCTTAATTCAAGCTTCAATCAGTCACATGGACACTATCTGAGATATTTCACTGACTTCCCAATCTTGTCTATAATCCTAAGATTTCCCAATTTTAAATTTCATTCAAATCTAATTTGCTTCAAATATATAAATTAAAATAATGAAGTAATTTTTTAAATAACTTTTAAGTCTTTACCTCTTCAAATTTAGGGCATTCATAATTCCAGCCACAGATCTTATCATTGCCAGTGAACATCTTCATAGACATCATACAGATGGTAAGAGTTACAGTTCCCACAATAACTTCCCATGGGTGAGAGGCCACAAAAAGGCCATGCATTCGGAAGAGTCCTGACAGCATTTTCAAAGTATTTGCACACAATCTAGGACTAAATCCAAATTAAAAAATTCTTATTAGTTATATCAATTATATAGGTAAAAATATAAATTTAAGCTCCTCTCAAATTTGCCTGATGACTACCAGTAATCAATATTAAAAGCAATATGATAACAAGCAGCAAGAACAAAAATGACTACAGCCTATAATCCAGTTCAGTTCTTCATAAACTCTACACAACTTTTAGTTAAATCTAATGGAATCTACCTGCCCCTTACAATTGATTGGCAGTACATCTGAATCATTGGTAACTGGAACTTCAATCATATTTTGTTTCATACACAACTTTTAACCTTAGAACCAGAGTTTCCTTTAAAAGGAATACTACCTTGTCTTGCCTGCTTGAATTTGGTATTATACATCTCACTCGATTTGCAACATCATCACAGATACTTTACTACCCCAGATCTTGTCAAGTTAAATTAAACGTCCAATTATTCAAATGTTTGATTCTCCTCTGGTTTGCTAATTTGCTTTATTATGTCTGCGTGACATCTGGGAGACCAGCATTCATGCAAAGACTGCCAAGTATGACTTGCCAGGGACCTGGACAGTTTTGTTACAAACCTATATGAGGCAGCATAGCAGATATGCTTTTTTATCCATAACACTAAACATGAATGCACAATATGTACATGTAATAAAAACATTGAAACCCACAGGACATCATCATCGATGTTTGATATACGCATACATTTGTAAGCTGCCCAGAGTTGCCTCTAAATGAAATGTACAGCACACAAATGTAATAAATATACTACAATGGATAGCCCAAGCACTAACAGAATCAGAGTAAAAGATTCTTATTCCTTGTGGAAGAAAATATAATTATTGTATGTATTGTGAATCTGTGGCACCAGGGACTTTAATCATACTATTGTAATCAAATGAAAAAATGCATGGACCAGGAAGTCTCAGTTCCTCAGTTATTCTAGGGCCCTTCATATACTGCAAAATATACAGTATCTTCTCCCACACAGTCAGATGTTGCAAATGAGGTTAGTATCATTACAATGTACTGCAGTGAAGAGTGTAGGTTACCTACTTTCTACTTGCAATATCTTCAAGCTGAGCCAAACCACCTGTTAACTACATAGACACAAACCCTGCCATTTTATTGAAAACAATATGGAAGAAGTTTACCACTTTTTTCTTTCAAGTTTTCTTTTTTTTTTTATTTCTCAGTCTAGCCTACAACTCTGCATTCCCTGGTGCCTCCCATCCCAATAATAACCAGGCCTTATTTTCCTAGGTTTGTGTGGGGCACTTTCTGCAAATGAGACATTCCACAATACAGCCATGCAGTTCTAAAAAAATCTAGCAACCTTCACAGCCATAATAAGATATTTTAGACGTTTAAAAAAAGGGGAGGTAAAAAGCAAACGTCTGATGGGCTTCAGCATGGCTACTTTAGTAGCATTCCTAACAGCTGATACTACCAGCACTACAATACCATCAGCCACATCCATAAAGCATCTTTGATCTACCTACCTATCTATATCTATATAAACAAGGTGAAGCGATCACACACGCCTTTTAACCTGCCATCTAATGACCATTTTTTCTCAACCGCCCAGCACTGTTAATCACATAATTTAATTGGCATTTCCGGTCATGCTCTTTTCTTCTATTTTGACTTGATAAATCAGTTTCTTTTTAGGCCTAGAATATAAATGGGCGACAAATTCTAGTTCTTGATGTTCGATAAACCGTGGTTAAGAAAACCACTCCTCAATTGAGGGGGTGGATGTCATATACGAAGCAGGAACAGGCCGTCATAGATGAAGAAGTCTCAAGGAGGCCGTGGAGTGAATCCCTCTCCAAGGCAGAGGTTTGGGAGAACCGTAGGGGGGGGAGGTGTGGAGCCACCCAAGGGAGCGCTCTCAGGCCCTGGGTGGAGAGCTACCGGCGCCCAGAGCCATGAATGAACGGCGTCCCCCTTGGCCCGGCTACCCAAAGGGATGGCCATCGGTTCCTCCCTAATCCTACCATAGTTGCACGGAGGCTCCCTCTTCGCTCTACGAAGAGGGCCGAGGCAGCCGCCTCTCCAAGCTCCTGAACGCCTCTCCTCAGGCAGGAAGGGAAAGGGGCTCCTTGACCGACCCAGCCGA
>JAOYMU010000192.1:101352957-101364060 GCA_025802295.1 Psammodynastes pulverulentus | reverse complement strand
TCTATTTGAGCGCCACCTCGGCGGAAGGGTTGAAAAATAGAGCGCCATGGTGTTCAAATAGAGGTTTTACGGTATATGTATCAGTATAAACAAACACTATTGTAAAGATATACAAGTGGTTAAAGAGTGTAACATCTGTACTATTTATTTTATTTATTTAATTTATATAGCTAGCTTACATCTGTTTATTATGTCAGAATGAGGGGTTACAGGGTAATGGTCATAATTTATTGAAAACTTCAGATTGTTAGAATTGTAACATATTGATTTATGTGACAATGTTACCACGCTTCTATTAATTATTTTCACCTCTAATCATAGAAAAACTTTCTCCAAACTTTCCGTTTAATGGCATCAAATTCCGCGTCCAGAAACAATTGGGATTATTTAATCTGGTATGTAGTTGCTTAGATTTGTTGTGTTGATTATTCAAATCATATTATTCAAATCATATTTAAAATCTTGAGCTTAAAAATGATTTTTATCTAGTATTAGATAGGAATAATGAGCAATGATACAAAATGGATGCATTGTAAGATCTTGTGTGAATAACAATGGTTAGAAAATACCCTTTTAAAAAATAGGGCTAAAAACATGGTAATTTAATGAGGTATTTAACTTTTTATCTTGCTTCCAATGCTGATGAAAATGGTAATCTTACTGATGAAGGAAAAAAAAGTTTATTTCCATATATTATGACCTTATATTTTTGGTAGCTTTAGAATGAGAAAGCATTTAGAATGAACAGAATATCCCACAAAATGTCTTTGGAAGGATGGAAAAAATCTGTGGTACAGAAGCTAACCATATTTTTTTTCATCAAGCATGAAAGAGATGTTTAAATACATTCATATATGAATAAAAAAAGTTGCAGTGCATCAAAATAATGTGCCTGTTTTATGAGTGAAATTAGTTTGCTGAATGTTAATCCATTTTATAGCAATATGTAAAATGTGGACATATTTGTTTATTTCCAACAGAACAGTGGTCGGATCCTACCGGTATTGCCACCGGTTTGCTGAATGTGCGTGTGTGCACTTCCCCCCTCCGCGCACATGTGTGTGCACTCCCCCTTCCGTGCAAGCACGCACCTGCAGGCATGTACCTACTGCGCATGCACACTCTGATCAGCTGAGAGGACTCTCTGATCCTCTCAGCTGATTGGTGCAGTTTTTTTAGCTACAGGTTTGCCCGAATCGGTAGCCATTTTTTTGCCACCGGTTCACCTGAACCGGTGCAAACCGGTAGAATACCACCTCTGCAACAGAACTTTCAAAACCTTTATTTTCCTCATTTTCATTAGTACTATGTACTTTGCTAACTCAAGTAGAAAGCTAGCTTTAACATCACCTTAGTTTAAATATATATAATTTTATCACATACATTAATTCAAATAGGGATAAAATATTACAAAACATGCTATAAATATTATATGTGTTACAATAAGGAAAAATAGAAAAAATTGTTCAATAAAAGTTAATAGTATAACTACACGGGTACATAAAATAGCCATATAAAGATATTTTTGTATTTTTGAAAAATAGAAAATAGAAATGTAAGTGCACTGAAGATATAATTATATAAGGTATAAATTTGGATATTGAATACTATCAATATGAAATAATATAATTTTTTGTATTAGACTCTATATAAGTGTGGCTTAGCTGGGAATTAATTTATGGAGAAGCCTGGATCCTGTATTTTTTAGAAAATATGTATATAATTGCATGACTTATTTTAACACTGAATTTTAGGCAAGGTATCAACTTGTATTGCAGATATTGTATCCTATGAAATATGCAGTTCAATTACTGCTTGTAATAAAGTTGAAAAATAAGATAACTGGAATAACTTTCACTGGTTTCAGTATCACTTACTTTTATATAATTGTCTGTGGAATTAATTTTTAATTATTATTTATTGTTTTCTGAACCATTTTTTTTTCTTCCAGCCATATCAAGAGATTAATGAAAAGGAAGAATCTCAATCTCTGCTCCCGTAAATACAATATCTCTGACAACTATAACTAATTTTGCAAGTTCTAAATTTCCACCTATAATATTAATGGGTTATAGCCTTCAGCTGAGAAGTAACACCATGAATCTCTGTCTCTCTCTGTTCCTCTTTGTAAATAGAATTTATAGTATGTTCTCACTATTATAAGAAATGGGGCGGTTGTTCTGGCTTAAATACACTTTCATTGAATAGATTCTAATCGTGTGATATGCTGTGATTTATATCATGGAGGACTAAAAGTTATAATCTTTAATATAAACAATAATCGATCTACACATGGCTGTGCATTCTGATATTAAAGTTTTCTGCGTATTGAAGTAGGGACAGTGTTTAGAGGACAATACCAGATATGTTTTAAAGTTGATGTAGAAAGGTTGGAGACAAGGGCTGGAAGTTCCTGTGGCCCATGGAATGTCATAAACTCAACTCAATAACTTCCCTTTTCCCCCTTTCCTTCCCCCCCCTTTTTCCTTTTTCCCTCCCTTCCCTCCTCCATTTATTGCTTGATCCTGCCTACTTATATTTGAATGCAGTCTAATGTAATTTTAAAGTTCTCCTGAAAAAAAGTCAGTTTTACCCATCAGATATAAAAAACTTGCTGTAGAAGCCAGATCTTAATTCCTTTTTGAAAATTTAAAATGGTGGGACCTCTGATCTCAAGGAGAATGCTATTCTAGAGAAGAGAAGTTATGATTGAGAAGGCCTGACTGCAGATAAGACCTCAGATGAAGGAACACTCTTGTTAAAGAACAAGAAAAAGTTGCTGAAAATCGGTGTTCCTAAAGTTGCTCTGGCCATGAGATATGAAAGGCTTTATTTGATTTTCCAGTATATTACAGAGATACAGATGTAGAAAAAGAGAAATCATTCATCTATACAGCTATATGACATTTCTTAATATTCATCTGTGCAGACTTATGTTAAGAAATATTTCAGTAGTTGTGAAGAAGTAGTGCAGTCATTTCAATGGATGGGTAATTTCAGAATTCCTATCTTGTATGAATTAAATCAATTAGGGTTATGTGATTCTTTTCTATATTCAGTTTTGCTTTTGGATTATCTTTATTCAATGTATTTGATTCCTTAAATCAAGACTATAAAAGATCTCTTGAATTAGATCAGAAGTCCATCTTAACTAGCATTCTATCATACATTATGGAACCAAATATATCTGGACACAAACTGCAATAACTCTTTTACTACTGCTATTCAGAAGCTGCTATTGAGTCTGTTTTTAATAAAATAAAAGAAAAAGGAAGGTTGATAAACAGGTCAGGAAAGCAGCAAGTGTTGATATGTCCTGTCCCCCCCAATATCTTGTATTTAGAGACTGGCTACTCTCAGTCAATGGAATTTTAATGAGTGGACATTGCTTAATTTGATAATGAGAAAATGTGTTGATATTAAGAAAATAAATGCAATGGTTCCTATAGATGCATAATTATCTCTACTCTGTATATAGTTATATATAAAGTCTTGTGTTTTAAGACCTAAATCATTGCAATATTTAATTTACTTTAACCAGAATATTTTTTTTTATCTAGCATTGAGATGAAGAATGCTGTTAATGCCACAAATATTGGTCAACTTGATTGTGTATCAGCAGCAACTATACATGGAGAATATAAATGCATTGGTATGCTTTACAATGAAGTTTAACATGGATGATTGTAGATATTATGTATACGCAGAAATTATATAAAAGTGGAAATGTGTATTTGTTTTGAACCACAATATAGCAAAATAAGGAACTATGTTTATTTATAAATTTTATTTGCCTCCCATCTTGTATCCAATGACACTGATTGGCTTACGATATTAAAAATATTAAAATAATCCATTATGAAAACACAGCAAATAAAAACATTAACAGATAAAATCAAGGAGACAAGATGGCAAAGAATGGAACTGGACACACAGGTGGATGCGGGGGTGGGGTGGGGGAGATGGCATTGAATTTTAACTAATCAACCATCTCCAGTATGAAGATCCCCCATTGGATCCCCAAGTCATCTGGCAGAGCCAGAAATTAAGGTATTTTCGAAGCATCGGAAGGATGGGAGCTAGTCTCACCTCGGGGATGTTCCAGATGGAAGAAGAGGCTCTTCTCCTGGATTCTGCCAGCTGAAATTTCTTGGCTGATAGGACCCATCTGTTGTTTTGACAGTTGAAATTTTAAAAATTGTGTTATAGATGGTGTTCTATTTTACTTTCAGAAGAATAAAAAGTTGTACCTGTGTTTCCCCGATTTTATTTTTTCTTTTTGCCACCAAAAAAGGCATTAGAACTTATTTGTGTGTGTGTATGTGTTTTCGGAGCTCTGTTAACGGTTGCAGAGGCCTTTCCTGAAGGGCCTTTGACAGCGAAACAAAGGCCAGGGGCAACATGCGTGTCAATCTGGACCTTGTTTCTTGGCTGCAGAGGCCTTTCCAGAAGGCCTCTGACAGTGAAACAAGACCGGGAGGCGCCACGCATGTCAATCTGAAGACCGTTTTTCACTGCAGACGCCTTTTCTGAAGGCCTCTGACAGTGAAACGGAAGTCGGGACGACATGCAGAAATGGCGGCAAGTGGCCTCGGAACAAGTGAGCTGGCAAGGCAGATATCAGGGTGTGTGAGGCCTGGTAAGTAGGGCAGCTCCATCCCCCCATCCCCACCCTAGCTTAATTTTTACCCAGGTGCCTCATTCCACCCTCTGCACCCCAGGGTGGGCGGGATCTTAATTAGGGCTTATTTTGGGGGTAGGTCATATTTTTGGGAAAACACAGTATTATATATTGAATTCAACTATGCATTATGCAGAAAGATTTTTAATATTACAGTTGGACTTGGATTTTCTGAGTTAAAGAAACAGTAGTGCATAATTAAAATCCATCTTCACCCTGGATTTGGAATAATGGAGAAAGCAAATAAAATTTTAGGTTTTAAAAATGTTTTAAAAAATAAATGTAATGATAACATCTAAAATCTTACTCAGAGAAGTTTAAAGTATTTTTGTTTGCTATTTTTCTAGATTTAGAATCTAAAGTGCCCGGAGTTCTCGAGATGTCTCACCGAAATGTAGGTGTGTTAATGGTTCTCTGCTTGTAAATAAGTAGTTACATTTGTATTGTTCAACTAAAGATTTATAAATTAGTACAAATCTTTAGTTGAAGAATGATATTTTACACAGATCAAGGTAAAAGTCACATAATCACATAGTGCCTAGTAAAATAGAATTTTACTTTTGAAGCAATGCTTTTATATATTGCTAAAAATCGTAACACATTGGACCTATCAATCCATGTGGACATTAAAATAAACGCATATAATTTTTTACAACCCTTCCATTGCTCTTGTTATACTGGACTAGCATAAAAACCTATATCTGACTTCTTTATCCAAAGTGTGCTGTGACACAAAATAATATGCCATACCTATGGATATAATAACAAAATATTTACAAACCTTTCTAAATGAATAGTGCTATGATTTCAGCATAAAGAACTTTAGAAATATTAATTGGAAATATTCCAATTAATAAAGTTACAATGTAAATTATAGCTGTTACTATAAATTTCTAGGCACTTGCCAACAACTATTTTAGATCTACAAATAATTTTAGTTCCACAAGGTAAAAATTATGAAAAAAGAAAAAAGAAATTCTAGTGAAGCAAATTTTCAAATCCAAAATATTTGAGATTACTTACTCGGCTTATTCATACTTAGCAGATTTGAGGTTTTCACTCCCAAGAAATACATTCCACAACAAAATTCATCCCCCCTTCCCTTAAATTCCAAGGATAAAGGTGTGTTTTTTTTAATGTACAAGGCAGCGATTTTATGTTGTCATTCTAGAAGGCATTGAAGAAAAAAGAGTAAGGTTCTTTATAAATATTCACTGTTGCCACATACCAGGCTTATTAAAAGTTAAAAGAAGCTGCCAATGATATCTCAACTATACATTATATAACTTCGTCTACCCTTTTGGTCTGTTGATCTTTTTTTTCTGTCTCAAAATATCCATCAAAAAAGTGCTAGACTCAAAAATTGTTCTGCTAAAATGGACAGTAAAACAAACTGGATTTTCAAGGTTTATCTATTTAAAATGTACCCAGATTTTTATTCCTAACTTTTAGGAATAAGTTGTTATACCTTGTTCCCTATTTTTCCCCCAGAACTTCAGCATAGACCAATATAATAAAGGGGCATTAGCTGCTTTGCCCTGTTTGGAATTATTATATATTTAAATTAATTAAAATATTGATATTACAGAACTAGTTGCAGTTATCAAGCTGCCTTATGAGGCATCACTATAGAAATAATTCTGTTAAGAATGAAATGATAATTTTTTTATATATGAAATCTTAGATAATCTTCCATAATTGATCAGAAAAGTCAATTAAAGATAATAAATAGAAACTACTGAAAATTTTAGGTCATTGTGTTGTGGCAGCATAAAATGTTTTGTAAAAAGTATTCTTAATTACCATTACATTAACTTGTATTGAGAAATATGAGCGTGTTCAAATGATTATTAATAAAAATGATAAAATACAAAAAAATATAATTAAATTTATACTAAAGAGTCTTTTTAGAAATAATGTGAGTTCTTTATTGTAACCATAGCATTTTAATTTTATTTTTAGAATGATTCTCCAGAAGAAAGTCTTCCCTCAAATATGAATGCAGGAAAGTCATTCTCAAATGATGTGCCAAAATACCCAGAAACATCAGTGGCTTTCCAAAGTGTTGGAATGATCGGTGGTAAGACTGATGCAGCAGATAATGATCTATTTCATGAAGCAGTAGCATCTAATGATACTATAAATAGTATGGCAGCTAAAATGTTTGGAGTGAAACATGTAATAAAATCATTTGATGAATTTGAAACCAACCAAATGTCTGACATGTTAGAGTATCGGAATGATGATTTTTCTATAGATACATCTGTAAATGAGGAGAGTAATACTTTGCCAGAAGAACTTCTCACAGCTCTAAACACCTTGACAGAATCTGTAGTAGCAGTAGAAGACAGAAATGAATCAAGCACAACCGTAAAGCAGCTAACACCTGAACAGGCAGATGATGCCACCAAAATAATAGAAACAGATTTGAAATCTCAGTGTCATTTGCAATGCCATGAAGAACCAAAAACTTTAATGATAGCCAAGATGTCATGTACTTCAGGCGAACACGTATGTAAATACATGCATACATATATACAGAGAGAGAGTGAATGTGTGTGTGTTAATAGGAAACATTTTCTTTTCATCTATGTTCACAAGTTTATATTCTTAGATCAGCAATGTATGTTTTAACTGATGTTCATTTTTTTTAAATTATATCTTGTTATCTCAGTTACTGGCTAATTTTTTTCCCCAGACCCCTTCTTGGGCTTTGCCAAAATGTTTCCTGGGGGTTGGGAATTTAGTCTGCATCTTCTCTCATAAATTGAAGGGTTGAGAGGGGACAGAGAGAAAGGAAATGCATAAGCAATATGTTAAACTGACCTGTCAGTCAGTCATTTAAATCAAGTGTGCTAAAGTTATTCTATATGTCCTGGTTCCTTTTTATTAATTTGGCCACATGCTTGGAAAAGTTGCAAGTTACCCCTGTAAGTTGCTCCTACTTCTTTTGCTCCTGAAGAGCTTTACTATATAGTATGAGATCCCAGGGATCCTATGACATATCGCCCATCCTTCACTCCATTCCGCGTGCCCACTATACCTCCCTATCCGTCTTTGCTCTATAGCAACTACCTGCAGCTTCCCCCACAACACCTACACACCCATACACACCATCTTTCTTACCTGGGACTTTCACCTCTTCCCATTTAATGACTTGCACAGTCCTGAGATTACAATACTTTTCAGGATTGCGGTCACTGAGGAATTCATTCATATGATGCCACCATTTACAAATGCATCATTTAGCAATGATAATCTCAATCACAAATGCCATGATAATCTGAGGACCACCTATACGTAAAGCTTGGTAATGTCATGTTTTTAAAATCTGTTTATGCATACACAATTGAAATTAAGTTTGAAATAAAAAATGTTTTAAAGAGACTTTTCCATTGTATTAATTGATGTATCATTTTCCAAAAAAACTTTGATCTGAAGTCTCATGAATAGATTTCTAAATTAGTACAGGTAGTCCTCGAGTTACAACCACAATTGAGCCCAGAATTTATGTTGCTAAGTGAAACAATGCCGTTTTTCTTGCCACAGTCATTAAGTGAATCATTGCATTTGCTAAGTTAGTAACAGTTGTTAAGTGAATATAGTTTCCCCATTGACTTTGCTTGTCAGAAGGTTGTAAAAGCTGATCACATGACCTCAGGACACAGCAACCGTCATAAATATGAACCAGTTGCCAACCATCAGAATTTTGAACATGTGACCAAGGCTGCAATGGTTGTTAAGTGTGAAAAACTGTCTTAAGTCATTTTTTTCAGTGCTGTTGTAACTTTGAACGGTTACTAAATGAACTGTTGTAAGTTGAGGATTACTCATATGGTGAATTCTACTGTATATCCCTTTCTTTTTTCCAAACCTAAAATGTAGTTGGAATTGAGGCTTTCTTTATAAGTCTAATAACATTATTCCATGTTGAGAAGCTGATCATTAGTTATATATTCTTAAAACAAAACAAAGCAAGCCTAAACTTTATGGTTATAACAGAAACATAGGGGCAAGTCCGGTTTAACAACTTTTTCCTTCATCTGTCAGCAGGAAATTTAATGAAGAGGAAAACCTCACTGCTGTTATATACACTATAATGTCATGAATAACATATCTTCTTTAAAAAATACTTGAAAAATAGTACAGAAAATGCAAAAAAAATCTAGGGATTGCAGATTTGTTTTGCATAATTTCTCAGATTCAATTCCTGATATCTCTGGATAAAGAATATATAAAGAAAGACTGTCCTTGAAAATATGTAAAGATGCAGGCTGCTTTGACTTCCTTGTGATTTAATGAACAAATTTATGCATTTTTCTGGGAAACACTACAAAAATAATAATTATCTTTCTTCAAATATGAATTTTGTCTCTCCAATCTGGTACTGGTTCCAAATATTCTCTGGTAGACTCTGTCTAATGCAGTAAAAGTATTATTTATTATCAATCTAATTTAGCTCCTGTGCCCAAACAGGATTTGTTGAGTGCTGAGGCATTGAGAACATGTGCAGTATTCATAGCAGACAGTTCAAGTCTGTTAAATAAATAAATAAATACCTTTTTAATGCAATGTTAATGTTCAGTGTTTATGAAAAGAATATTCAATTTTCTAAAGAATATCAACAATCATAGAATAATTATTTAGGAGGGGTTCACTTTATAATCAGAAATTTGATTTTAATTGCTTCATTGAAGTACAGTTTGTAAATTAACATCAGCAGAACTTCAGAGACAAATAATGGCCTTTTGAAAGAAAGGAAGCATAATTTGTGGATCATGGCCAGATCTGATTTTCAGGGTATGAAATTATTTGAGTAGGCCTCATACAACAAGACTGAATATTTCAATGAAATATCAATAAAAAATAACAGGATATCTCGACAATAACTTCTATTACATTCCCCATTTGTATTTATTTTATACCCTCTGCCCGTCCAGTCTTCCTTCATTTTTGTTTTGATTTACCACCCCTTGAGAATTCTTTATTTTGTTACATATATTTCAAGCCTGCTAATTTTGTGTTTCATATGGATTTGGATACATAAAAGAGGAGATATAGTATATTAAGTTATACAGTATAAATTAAATTAGCTCCTTTTTAGACAGTTTATATTTTTAAGTCCTGAAAATGTGAACATAAACTGGGAAAATCCTTTATTTTTGAATTTTATATTTCATATTATTACCCAAACCTCTTTCTAATTTAAGGAAACTTAAGAGATCACAAATTCAGCA
Organism: Psammodynastes pulverulentus; assembly: GCA_025802295.1. Lineage (NCBI taxonomy): Eukaryota > Metazoa > Chordata > Lepidosauria > Squamata > Psammodynastidae > Psammodynastes > Psammodynastes pulverulentus. The sequence continues at coordinate 101,354,142 of JAOYMU010000192.1, read as the reverse complement.
TAAAACCCAATAAAAACCATAGTCTACTTTGCCTTAAAGTGTGCAAGGTAGATCAGAATTGCAATATCGGGTTTTCAATTCAATTGTATAGAATGTGAAGGATGTGTGTTTGTGTTTTATTTTTATAGTTATAATGTACGCTGAAAATGGCAATGACAGTAAACTAAACTAAACTAAACTAAAATTACATATATTAAAGTTTCTCTTTAATCATTGATACATTTTGGAGTTTTGTTTTTATATTTTCCAACCCAATTGAATTTTGGAAGGAAATTATGGAAAGGGACCCGCTTTATCTATCTGTTACCAGATAACACTGAAAACTGAACATGATGGGAATAAATTTTCTATCTGGGAGAAACTGTTAAAAAAAAAACCAACAAGTTTGAAAATGGCTCAGATCCGCCTGGTTGCTGTGGGGAAAATTTCAGAAAAAAAAATCTTCAGTGCTTCCCTAAGGGAGAGACAGTTTATCAGTGCTTCAGAATTTATTGACTATTGCCTTCTAGGGCTTGCTCCGTCTTGGAGATGTGATCCAGAGCAAAGACTATGTAGCTTACCCAGTGCTACTCCGGGCACATAAGCACAAACACAAAAATGTGCAAATGAGGGGAGAACAGCACATGCAAACAATTGCAAAATGTTAACTTCGTTATGCAGAAATATATGCTTCTTATGACCGCTGTTGGTAAAAAGATTAGAAAGAATTCCAAATCTTTGTTTTACTTATTTTTTCTACCTTATGTTTTTTTAATTTCCAATGAAGAAAAATACCTTGAAACATCTGCTGAAACATTTGCTGAAACATTGAGTAGCTATGTACCATAGCTACTCAAACTCAGATGTAGTTGAGATGGTTGTAGAAATTTTAGTTAAATCTTCCAACTTTAGTGTGAATGATTAATATAATAGCAGTATCGTATGTCTTACAAAAAATCATACTCTATAATTGCTGGGGCCCAGGTTCTTCACTTATGTAATGGTGAGACTTAAAACATAAAAGGTTAAGAATTACTTTGCTGAACTACTACTTGCAACATAACATGGTTTTTGTCTAGAGAGTGAGGAAGCATGGTAATAGCAAAGACTCCCCTAAATGTTGTTACTGACATACCCGTAAAACCTCTATTTGAACGCCACCTCTATTTGAACGCCACCTCTATTTGAGCGCCACCTCGGCGGAAG
>JAOYMU010000192.1:101186076-101197116 GCA_025802295.1 Psammodynastes pulverulentus | reverse complement strand
ACAAAAATAAGAAACTGTTATTTGGCCATAATGTTTACACAAGATTTTCCCCAACGGTACTTTTTCCAAAAGACAATTGGAATTTCTTGTTTTTCCCTTTGAAAATATTTCACTTCCAAACTGAACTGAATGAAAGAAGCTTTTGGGATGAGAAGCGAAGCATTTCCAAAGGGAAAGACCTGAAATCTCAATTGTCTTTTTAAAAAAAGCACCTTTGGGGAAAATCTTGTGCAAGCATTATGGCCAAATAACAGTTTCTTATTTTTGTAGCTGTTGTAATATTTTGGAAGTTTAGAGAAGAGAATAATTTTATGGTTAAACGAATGTAAATATTCTCTCTAAAACAGTAATATTTTATCTTTAGTTTCATCCATTCAGTTGAGAGTATCAAGCAAAAGTTGAAAGTGAAGCCTTTACTTCTACAGGTAATTTTAGAAAGTGATTAATCTTTATTAATTATATATAGGTAGTCCTAGTTTAGCAACCACCTTGTTTAATGATTATTCACAGTTACAAAATGATGGAAAAGTAACTTTGTGACTGATCCTAATGTTTATGACCTTGAGGTCGGTAAAGCAAAGGAAAGCTGAATGATTCATGGTCATGGTTTCATTTAGCGACCACTTCGCTTAAGTGAGTTGCCAATCCCAGTTGTAATACTAAATGAGGTCTACCTATTACTGCTTTATAGTTTGCATACTGCTGGATTATAAAGTTTGTGGGATGATACCCAATTGTCCATCTCAACACATGCTAACTGAATGATGCCATCAATATACTGTCCAAATATCTGTAGATTTCCTGGGTCTTCATGGGCTTCTGCCAAGATTGAATGTCAGTGGATTTTTGGATCCTTTAGATGTGGGAATTCCATCTGACATTTGGACTAGGTTTACTTTCCCATTTAGAATTGGTATGCGGTTTGGGAATTGTCTTGGACTGACAGCTTCTGCTCAAAGAATTGTGTGCGCCCCGCTGGATTGACAGTCACTTCAGACAATCAAGCTCTGTTTACCTCAGAGTTTTGTTTACATGGGGCTGCAATTAAAACCTATTTGGAAGCTACTGTTGGTCCTGAATGTAGTGGCATGACTGTGTGGACATGCCTCTGTATTTGAGGGACCACTTGCCTTCCATGGTTTCTGCATGTCTGTTAAGATCAGGCAATTGATGTGTTTTGGGTCCCTTCAGTTAAGCAATCTCCTTCTCTGCTGCTGTGCCTGCCTTTGGGAATGGTGCTTCTGCAGAGAACCATATACCTCTTTAAAAATGTAATTGATAGAGAAATGTGGAGGCTTAATTGTGTGTTTTTTTAAAAAGGACATGGTTGTTGTTGACTTCAGATACTTAATAAATAATATTTAGTATTACTTTGGTGCTACTGTGCCTTACCTTACTGACACTGGTAGTTTTTAATGTTTTTTTGTATAGTTGCCAATTGGAGAAGCAAAATCTTTTAGAGGAATCATTGATGTGGTGACCAAGGACCAAATTATCTGGAATGCTGTCACTGAATTCGATGATGGAAAGACCTTTAAGCAGAAATCCTTGGAAGAAGCTGGTGATCTTAACTTATTAAGAAATGCCAATGATGCAAGACAGACCTTAATAGAACAAGTAAAGTTCTAAAGTAAATACATAAAACATGTGAGAATTTAATTTAAAAGTACTGGATACACATACTTTCAAATGTGTGGACTTTACCTCCCAGAATTCTCAGCAAAAGCCTTGATGGTTGGAGAATTTGGGAAATTGGTGCACACATTTGTAGAATAAGTAAATCAGGAAAAGCGGTGTGGAAATAATGAAATACAAGCCAGAGAGGATGGGCTAAGTTTAATTGAGCTTGCTATACAATGTCAGATGTACAGCTGCTTGAGAAAATAAATATGGGTAGTTGTGATAAGCAGTACATTGAGAACTACCTATATTTTCTGCAATCAAATAATGAAAATAGTGAGGTGTTCTTATTTGCGATTAGAGATTTCTGGGATGAGTATTGTTAAATTCTTAATTGCTCCTATGATGGTGGCAAGCACTTGCAATGCCTTTAATGCAAATTAACATTGAATTACACAAGTTGCTGTGAATGACATGTGTCATGTTTAATTTATTATCCAGTGTAAATATTAGCTTTGGTTAATATGATACGTGCTACTTCAGTAGTCCTTGGCATGACTGTAATGTGCCTGTCCATTACAGTCTCAAGTTGTGATGGTGGTTAAATGAGGCCTTGCCTAACAATCCCCATCCCTGCTCTGCCAGATGTGGTCATGAAGCGGAGCATGGGGTGCATTGGGTCGGGGACGCCCTGAGAGGCCTAGTGCAGACTTGGGCCTTCTGTTCTGGGCATCCCAAGCCTTTTCCACCTCCAGAGGCTTCCAGCCCCTTAGGGTCCTTGCAGGCCTTACTCTACTGGGTCCTAACAGGCCTTGGGCCTGATCTCCCACGCCACTGGGTCTCTGGAGGCCTTGGGGCTGTTTCTTACCCCATTGGACCCTAAATCCTCCTCTTCGCCCCCTCATCACCACTCGCCTTTTGCAGATCCTCTGGAAACTCCGCAGATTGTATCAGGGAAGAAGAGCAGACTGCTCTAACCCCTGACATCCTTAGGCCGCATGGCTTTGTCCTGGAGGCGGGTATCATTTTCAGAGCTGCTGCAATGATCCAACCTTTTTCGTTCACATTATTTGTAGCCCACATCAGACTAAGACATTGAAACTGTTCGGTGGTGTCTCCAATAAAAAATGCCCCCTGGCCCCTTGTGAAACTCATCCTGAGATATGTTGTTATTTTGGTCATTTTATTTATTTATTTTAATTGAATCAATTTTGGCTGCTGTCGGCATCTTTGAGGCATAATAGATTCCCATTTAGGTGCATTGGTGCTGACCTCTGGTATAAGAGATGTGTAACTGCATAAGCTTAAATAAGGAAGATATTTTTAGGCTAGCAATTATGGGAATTCATATTTTCATATTGTTAGATTAATTACATGACCTTTATTTCTTAATTTCATTAAGAAGCAAGCAGACCTAACATAAATAACATGAAATGTTAACCATTTGGAAATGCATGATCTTTTAAAGGTTGCAGACCTGGATGATGAATTTGCCGAATTGGTCCTTGGAGAATTCAGTGAAAGTTTTGATTCATTACCAGCTGATGAGGTCTGTGCCTTGACTCATTCATCATGTAAACTGGATTTTATATATGAAAATATACTTGTGTTGAAAAAAGAAGCCACTGGCCTTTTTTCAAATAGAATTGGACATAGATTAAAATAAAATACTTTTTTTGAATAATATTGTTCAAGTTTGAGGTAACCATAATGATTAGTGAGAAATAATAGGGAATTGAATCAAATTGGATTGCAGAATATGCTATGGCAAAAGGAAATCTAAATTAGATTTTCTGTGTCAATTAAACGCTTAAGCCACCTTTCTGGATCAAATCACCGGAAGTGGATATTAAGCTATTTTAAACTAGCTGGTATATGAAATGTAGCAAATATTTTAGAATTATTACAAAAGGTAAAACATACTACCCACTCTCTTTTCAAATTGAACAGTTGTTATCAGTATTTCAGTCTTGTTAAAAAATTAAATTCAAACAACACAATATGGTTCACAGAAAGCTTGGATTTGCAATATGTCAAAGAGCCCATGTCATTTGGACAGAAGGAAAGATTCACAAACAGTTTGGGAGCTGGTTAGACTTGCTAGAGAAGTGGTACAAAGTTTGTTAATAACTAGTCAGTTATTTTAAGGCATGTGAGCATCCTTAAATGAGCAAGTTACAAGTATGATAGTGTAAATCACGGTATCAAACTCGCTACATCACTGTTCTGACCTAGGCTTCCCCAACATCACGAAACAGTCCTTGTCCTGATAACCCCTTTTATTTGATTTACAATTAATTTCTTCTCCAACAATGTCCCAGCCAACAGTCTTTCACAATAGTTCCTAATTACAAACCTTTATCAGGCTTGGAGAGGGCCCAGGCTTATATCTCTCAGATGCGCAATATTTGGTAAGCATGCCAGAATGAACTAATTGTTTCCTGCAAGGCCCCACTCCCCTTTCACTCCTCTTTTATACTCTAGCGAAGGGGCCATTCATCATCCATCTGTGGTTTTACTTCCAAGTCGGGCCTTGTTCCTCAGCTGTTCATTTCATCTGGCAACTCTGTGCATGCGCACACTGGGAACAGGCTTTAGCTGTTCTTCTTCACTGATGTCTGACTCCGAAGGCAGCTGATAATTGTCAGGTGGCCCTGGGCCCATATCTGCCTCCGACGCACTCGTCAGAGCCTTCCCCAGACTCCAGGACTGGCCCATGCTCTTCCCCAACCTCACTGTCCAAATCTGCTGCCAGCTCTGCTGGCCGCTGTCGGGCCGTAACAATCGTGTTGCCATCACATGACGTATCGCAACTTTTTTCCCTTCACGGAGCTGGGGTGGGCATGGACTGTATGTGATGCATCTTGCCTGCAGGCTGGCAGTTTGATACCCTTGGTGTAAAGGGTGTGTGACACTAAATATAAAGCATAAAAAAGGGTCTTTTCTTGAACTTGATTCATTCTGTGGTGGCCTTCATTGTAAAATGTATTGGCTGTTATCCTCCTGGGAAATTTTTCACATTTCATGAAGTGCTCGATGGTTTGCTTCTTCATGCACAAGGGGGTGATTTGGAAGGAGAGATGCAGTGACCCCATATGTCTGAATGTGGAAGATGATAATTGTGAGTTTAGTGTCACTTTCCACAAAAGTTAGTTCAGAATAATTCTGAATAAAGAAGCCAACTTGTAATTTTGTTGCTGACCTGTTTAAAAATGATCAGTCTCTTTTAAATCATAGTTTCTACTTCTTATATAGCAACCAAACCACCAGAGAAGAGAGGACTAATTGTGCTGCTAGTTTTGTTCCTGTTGTCTCAATGGCTAGCAAACTGAGCCATTCATTTCCTAGCAGCTGATACTACTATCAAGCTAATAGCTTGAGAAGAAATTAGCCTAGGATAAGGGTGTCAACCTCTCGGCGTCACATTGTCACATGACATATTGCAACTCCCCCCCCCCCTTTGCTGAAACCGGGGGTGGGGGTGGCCAGCGCATGATGCATCTGGCCCATCGGCCACGAGTTTGACACCCCTGGTCTGGGAGAAGTGTTCAGTGATTCTAATAAATACCATATAATTATATCAAGCTCTTTTGAGTGTCCATGAACATAATAGATATAAATTGAAGTAACAAACAATAATGCCAAGCAAAAACCAATTAATGTAACTTAGTGGTGGAATAGGCAGATACCCACTTGCAATTGCACCTACTTTGATTTGTTGTTAACTTTTTGAGTCAATCAGTGTAGCCAGCCGCATGTTTTTCATATTGTATTGAATTGTAAGTATGCATTTGTTTAGAATAATTGTGTCTTCTCGATTTTCTGCAGCTACAGGCTGCAATACGAAGAGTAACCCTGGCTCATAAAGCAGTGCCTGTCTTTTGCGGAAGTGCATTGAAAAATAAGGGTGTTCAGCCCTTGTTAGATGCGATCACCAAGTATTTGCCTGCCCCAGATGAACGCAGCTATGATTTCTTGTGAGTATGGAGTGAAGATGTCATTTCATTTGATCAAAAGTAAGCAAAATTTGTACGGCAAAGAAAATTTAATATCTTACAGGGTGGGCAAGTAAACTGAATTTTGGAGAATCAGGAATATGGAAGGCATGCTACAAACACAATGTACTGTTATCCTGCAAGAGACACATGCAACCGAGGGTTCCAGGACGCCTGATCTATTCAAAGATAAATCAGGTTTCCAGGGTTTTTCTCCCCACTTAGTATTTTAGGAAACACAAATAACATGTCTTCAAAAGCAGCGGAAACCCCTCAATTATCAGTAATTATGGTGCTTTCAGTGAATGAATCTGCTGCCAAATGCTAAGTATTTTTTTTAATGTCATGATTCCTAGGATGAATAGGCTGGCTGTCTGGTTTATGGATTGATTTGATTGATTTTTCCAGGCCGTGGTATAAAGACGATCTATGTGCTCTGGCATTTAAAGTTCTTCATGACAAACAGCGTGGACCCTTGGTTTTTCTGCGCATTTACTCTGGCACAATGAAGCCTCAATCGGCAGTTTATAATATTAACAAAAATTGCACGTGAGTTTTTTTTTAAAAATGGGTTGGTGGTGAGAAAAGGCGAATGAGCTTAAATAAAAGGGTATCTCTTGAGGGGACTGAAGCCTAACCTGAGTCAACCGTTGCAGAGAGAGGATGAGTCGCTTGCTCCTGCCTTTTGCTGATCAGCAAATAGAAATCTCTTCACTAACTGCTGGCAACATTGCCCTGACTGTGGGGTTGAAACAGGTAAAAAAAAAAACCACTTTCCTGTGATCTTTTAAACTTTGTATTTTGTAAAAAACAAAACAAAAAACCCCCCTGCATCAGGATTAGTTTATGGAATCAAAATCATTTTGCTGATTGAAAGGTCTGGAGATTCAGGTCATGGTTTTTCCAGAGGCAACTGGACTTTCTGACCAATTTGGCTGATTTAAGTTTTCTCATGAGTAAACTTGCAAAATGATGTAGTCAAGATTTCCCTTCAAATGTATGGAGACTACAACTCCCAAATTCTTTGGCATATATATTTTTGAGACTATGAAAAACGTCTATAATCATACGTGGAATAACATTCGATTTATATTTCTAGAGAGGAATAATACGTGGAAATCTTCATTAAAATTTTGCTCCCATTTTTAAAAAGGGCTTTTATTGTCCAAAAAATAATTATTATAGTTGCAAAACAAAGGATTGGATGTGCTTGTCTTTTAATTGGGGGAAAAACAATGTTGGACAGCCAATTAATTAATGTTCAGTGGCTTTTAATGATGGAAACCAATTGTGTGCTGGCCATTCACCATGTATTTGGTTATTTGGGTTGCATTAGAGTGCCACTGGCGACACCATTGTTTCTTCAAAAGCGTCTGCAGTGGCTGCAGCTCGTCGAGCTGGAAGAAATGTGGAATCAGCACGTGGTCAAGCTAAAGAAGTACAGAACCTCCTATTAGCTGGCATTGAAGTTCCAGAACCGGTCTTCTTTTGTACAATAGAGCCACCTTCTATGGCCAAACAACCAGGTGCAGTTCAGTTTCTGAAAGTGGAGAGTTGTGCTTGTAATCCATGCATGGCCATAAAGAAATGGGATTATTTGTTGTTTATTAATAGGCACAACAATATATTACAGATGACTAGTATTCTTATCTAGACCATGTCTCCAGCTCTGAGATAATTTGAGAGGGTATGCAATCCTGTTACGGTTCTCTAGCTTAGCAGATAAAGTCATTAATTCAGATTTTAGGATAAATATCCAAAGGTAACTATACTCGCTTGTGCATCTGAAGTGGTCAAAGTCAGCAACTGTCTGTGCTGGTCAAAAGACATTTTGGAACTACCGTAGGAGATTTTGAAGATCAGGGGTGTGAGAGTCCCTTATTTTGTACCGATGAGGAAGAAAAGGGAGCAAGGAGGAAGAAAAATCTTAGATACCGTTTTATAACTGGTGATTGACAGAACAGCTGTATGGTCTTTAAAAAGAAAAGAGAGGGAAACAATGGAAGAGATAATCCTAATGTAACCTTTTCTCCCTGGCCTGCTTTTCAAATCTCTTAAATTTTGAAACATTATCTTCCCTTCCATGTAGGTTTTGGTCTGTAGTTTGGAAATCAGAATATTTTAAAAGAATAGAATTAAGATGATTAATTATTGGTTTGGCTAGGAAACCCTGGTCTAGCATGCTGCTACCTTAATTTTGGTAGAGTTGAATAACTTATGGGTAATATCACATCTTTTCTTGAGAGCTGTCTCTTCTTACACCTATTATTCTCCCTGAGGGCATAAGAGTCAGTTTCACTATAGTACTGTAGAACTGCAATGCCAAGATTCCTCACCAGGGACCCTTACTGAGGCCTTGGGAAACTAGTACAGAAGAAGAAGAGGACCACGGTTATGTTCTATGTACCTATTCTAATCAATTATTTGCTCCAGATCTAGACCAAGCATTGATTTGTCTGCAGCGTGAGGATCCAAGTCTGAACGTTAAGATTGATGCCAATACGGGGCAGGTAAAATTTACAATGCTTATTATTATTAAACTTACTGCTGTGTTCTAAGCCAGTGAAGGATGTAGGCCCCCTCTCGTTTTTGTATGGTACTCCTACCTTTCAGGTGACTCTGCTGATATCAACGGAATAATTTTTGAGAAGTTTTGCTGAAATACAAAGCATCTTTTTTTTAAAAAAATTGTAAACTGCCCAGAATCACTTAAGTGAGATGGACAATGTGGAAATATGAATGAATGAATGAATGAATGAATGAATGAATGAATGAATGAATGAATGAATGAATGAACCAATAAGATCTCTTTGTGCTGTTTTTCTGTATCTATTTTATACCCTACCCCCTACCCCCCCCCAATAGGACCTAGAGCTCCTAGTGTCATTGCCATGTAACATTTGCATTTCCTGCAGCCTTTGGAAGGAGCAAAAGTTTCATCTCTAGCTGCAGAGTTTGCCTGCCCATTCTAACATTTATAAGTCATTGTTTGTGTTTATATTAGCATCCATATTGGCATATGCAACTGAATTGGAAGAAGGAGGTTCCCAGCTTGCCTTCCTTCTGCAGCTGTAATTCCCAGCGAATCTGCTATGAAAGAACAATCTTTGAAAAATGGATAGAGACCATTTAGCTCAGGGGTGTCAAACTCGATTTCATTGAGGGCCACATCAGGGTTGTGTTTGACTTCGGGGCTGGGTGGGCATGGTCAACTCGATGTCACTTGTGTCGGGGGCGCCTGTGGTGGCCTGAGAGCTCTCCGTTTTTGGCTACGACAGCCTCCTGCAATCCTCTGTCACCGAAAACTGAGCTCGGGAGGGCTGCGGGTGGCCCTCCCAAGCTCCGTTTTCACTAGCAGACGCACCGTAGCTCGGTTCTTCGCTGTTTCCAGGGCAGCTCCGCAGGCCAGATCAAAGTACCACATGGGCCAGATCCACCCCCCGGGTCTTGAGTTTGACATCCCTGGTTTAGCTCAAAATCACTGCCAAATGCATTTCGCTGTCTGTATTGCACTCCTCTCTCATCTGCCTGGCTTTAAAATCCCTTTAGAAAATGAACAATGTGCTCCATGCTTTGATGATACTACTTTTATGAATATTTTTGCTAGACAATTCTTTGTGGCATGGGAGAACTACACATCGACATCATTCATGACCGAATCAAACGTGAATACAAACTGGAGACTTACCTTGGACCTCTTCAAGTTGCTTATCGAGAAACAATCCAAAACTCAGTTGAAGCTGCAGGTACATTAAATGTCATAGATCTGCAACTGAAGGGCTTAAAACTGGTGGCTAGTTAATACTATGCTAATTTGATTACTTGAACTTTGTGTTTGATATGTTATTGATATTGTTACAGATACACTGGACAGGACGATAGGAGAAAAGCGACATCAAGTGACGGTAGAGTTGGGAGTTAAGCCATGGGAGGGAGATACGCCAGCAACAGCACCAGTCATTGAGTATGCCGAAAATATCAACGACTTACTTCACCCTGATCTTCGTGAAGCTATAGAAAATGGAATTTCAACCTCACACCTTCAAGGTAAAGAATTATTTCAGCAAATGTTTTGAAAGTATTATATTGGAATTGTTTGAAGAAATAGAGACTTTGTTGTTAAGCGTGCCTATAAAAGAGCAAGGTTGTCAGGCAGAAATTAGCACTTGTTATCTCCCTTCTTTAACTGAAGATGCAAATGAATGAAATTGCTAGAGAGAATAGTTGCAGTTTTCTCTGTTTGCTTTTATTAGCAGTGACTGGGTTGGAGATGTTTAGTCTACAGTCTGCAAAATATCTTTGAAAAGAAACAGGATGATGTCATCTGAACATGTTGAATTGTCATCTGCATGGTTGATTTCAATGTAAAATTTTAATGTGTTACTGATACTTCATCTTGTAGGACCACTTATGGGATATCCAGTTCAAGATGTGGCAGTCACTGTCCGGGCAGTAGCTACAAATGCTGATACATCATTAACTATGGTTTCTGCATGTGCTTCTCGTTGCCTGCAAAAGGTACAAATCAAATAAGCTTATCCAGGCCAAGTAGTACATTTTCTTGACCTTCTGTAATTCTTTTTGAATTGGCATCATAACAAAGTTGTTTGCAATATTTATTTTCCTACATTCAAAAACAGTGAGACTGGGGTCATGATGAAGATGCATATTTTCTGTTTTAAGTTGCTGTTTTAAATTAAAATATTTTATAAGCTGCATTGGGAATGCTTACGTTTTGGAAAACGGCATTTCATTAATCATGTTTTTACTTCTGCTATTGTTCATAAATTGTTTATATGAAATTTTCTGATTTTTGGATTCATGCAGAATAAGTATAGCCTTCATTTCTGCCTGATGTGCTGATGCAAAGTAATACTGTATTGAGCAGATGGATGTTTGGATTGAAGATTTGCCTTGTAATTTTGTTTTTTAGGCTTTGAAGAATGCCGATAAACAACTCCTGGAGCCTGTCATGAACTTAGAAGTGACCTTGCCTGGAAACTATGTTGGTGTAGTACTTGCTGATCTTGCACAGAGGAGAGGCAACATAAATGATATCCAAGGCCGCCTAGATAACCAGGTTGTGATTGCAGCTGTCCCCCTCGCAGAAATGATGGTATGTGCTGTAATTGGCGGGAAACTAAAGTTGCATGTTCTGGATGTTGTGAATATTGTGGAGTACTTTACAACAAACCTGAAAAATTGAGTACAGGTAATCCTCAACTTACAGCCACAATTGAGCCAAAAATGTATGTTGTTAAGCAAGAAATTTGTTAAGTGAGTTTTGCCCTATTATATGACTTTTCTTGCCACATTTGTTAAGTGAATCACTGCAGTTGTTCAATTACTAACAGGGTTGTTAAGTGAATCTGGTTTCCCCATTGACTTTGCTTGTCAGAAGGTTACAAAAAAGGCTCACATGACT
>JAOYMU010000192.1:101113739-101126036 GCA_025802295.1 Psammodynastes pulverulentus | reverse complement strand
TAAGAAAATTCAACATATTGTAAACAATGTATTTTTATATCTGTAACCAATAAAACTTTTTCTATATAAAAAAAACACACATTTTACTCCCATCTCTTCTAACATTGGAAAAAAAATATTGGAAGCTTAAATTTACCAGTTTAAAAATAAGACTCCGAGAGCATGTTTTACCCCCTGTATGATGTTATGGAATGAAAAAAACTAGTGCTATCAGAAGATAGTAATTTTCTTTTTTTCTTTTTTTAAAAACCGGTGGATTTACTGCTCATCCAACTGTTTCTGGTGAATAGAAATCCATTAATTATAGCAAAGGAAAGGAGATTGTAGCACACCAAAATTAGCCAAATAAGCAACAGAGCAGATTCTTTACCTAATGATATGTGTGGTATAGTATGATAAGCTTATCACTATTTGCTTAGTAACTGAGCCCACCCCTCCTACAGCTCTTTTGAAGTCTGAGCCATTACACAAAGGAAGTAAAAGATTTGCTTCTCTGGCTGTTTCCTCATAATATATTGGCATATTGCTGCATTGAAAAACAGAAAATTATTAAAAAGATACCATGTACATACTGGATTAGCTCCTAAAAGATTTTTAAGATAATAAAAGCTATAACATTTACAAGCTTGAATGTGCTTACTTACACCTGTGTGTGCATGTTCTTGAATAATTTTTAGATGAGCTGTCCAAATTCAGAATACTGGAGAATAACATTCCAGTAATGTGTTTTTATGTCTCTCTTTGAACAAAGAAATAATGGTTACAGTCAATTCTTTGATTACTTCCATTGACTTGACCAGACTATCAGTTTGGTTTGGGAACAAAGTAAAGCTTCCAAATTCAATAATGACATAGTTTGTAATTCCAGAGGTTGAAGAAAAAATAATGAAGGATTGTAATAATCTTGTGCTATTTGAGAATTAATGTTGGAAATGTTGGAAACAGATCGAGGATAAAACACAGGTTAAGAATAAAGTTTGTCTCACAAAGTCATTTCTTCTTAACTAAGATGTGTGGGGAAAACATTAACAGCAGGATCCATCAGTTCCGTAATTGTTCCAAAGAATTCTTAATACACAATAATTCACACTTCAATCCTTATGTACCCTTTCCCCCCTTCTGTTTAATACTGTCTGATTTTCAGAGACTGCCTGGACAAAAACCTGCAGTTTCCTTGGAAATATTTTCCAGGAGTAGTTTGCCATTACCTCCTTCCTAGGGCTGAGAGAGAGAGGGACTAAACCAAAACTATTCAGCTGGCTTTATGCCTAAATTGGAACTAGAACTCACAATCTCTCAGTTTCTAGCCTGATGCCTTAACTACTACACCAAACTTGCTTTCTATGTAGCTTTGCCTATGAACAAATTCCACCTAGTTGTTTGAGGTTTACTTAAATCATATATATGTCTGAACTGTTAATTTCAGTATATTTTAGATATACAATTTAAGTTTTATAAGATAAATTATCCGAATGGCATTGCCTTTATTTGATGGTTTGTTTGGTGTTGCAAATAACTTGGTAGAACTATTTATGGCTTAGAATTATAGCACTGGAAGTGGCTATTCAGATCATGTAGTCCATACTTAAGACAGTTTTCAATGATAGTTTAGAATGAACTGTATTTGATAGGTTGTGGGACCATCGTCTAAATAATAGGGAGCTTACATAAAGAGTGTATTAGCATAGAACCACATGGGAGACAATCAATAAATTGTATTGTTAAAAGTCTTCAATATTTATTGCAGTAGTCTTTTTGAGCCATTTAAGATAAAATTGCCTAAGCACATATTAGGAAACATATAGATCTTAGAAGAAATTACTACATAATTAGTGATATATCAGTGTTAGAGTATATTTTCATCTTGTTTTATTAGAAGAATATAAACAATAAAACATCATTTAGGCATAAATATTTTGCAGCCTTATTCTAACAGAAGATATGTTTGGATTAGCATCTACATCCTCATAATTTGCTAAAAAAATACCTGGAAAGTGAGTATGGGAGAGGGTTATTCAAAAGTATTTTAACTTTGTTTTTACAAATGGGAATAAAACAGTTGAATTTAAGCAATTCGTGTGTTCGAAGTTCTTCTCTATCAATGACATTCCCATGCTATTAGGGAATTGTAGATGGTTCAGTTCATACATATAAACAAGATAGATTAGTGAAAGCTAGCTTAGTCAGAAGACTCTTTTAATTCATAGGAAATTATTTTAAGATTTTAATTTATATGTTAAGCTGGGTACAATATCCATATCAGAGCTGTGTTGTTGAAATCCATAGTAACCACTAGCTGGCAACAAAAAGCAACAATACTTCTTTGCTGCCATCTAGTGGTTATGAGCATTTAGCATTCCAGTTGTAATAGGTGTGAAGTACAGTTACAATTGTGGTCTCAACAAATTAACAAACATCCCCAGTGATGAGTAGTTTTATCTTTTAACCATTTCTTTTGAATAGGTATACAACCATGTTTTCCTCCAAGAATACAAATTATTTTTGAAAAGGAATTTAAAAAAAGAAAAGAAAAAAATCCTTTATGGTAGTAATTAAGGGACCAAAAAGTAAGAAAGTGAGAATAATTGGCTATCAAAGTGTATCATAGTGGGTATAACGATGCTTAATTGTTACAGATTTGTCACCTCATATAAAATTTTGATTTTTCATTTATGTAATTTATATAGCTGCCCAGCTCTTAGACTGTAGCTCTGGATAGCTGATGTATTAAAAACATGAAAATGATAAGTATAAGCCACAAAAAGTAAAAGTTATGTTCCCAACTTGTATTACTTGGTTTTGAATAAATATTAGAATCAAACTGCATAACTTCTCATCTCTTAGCAATTTCTGCACATACTTAGCAGTGGCAGCACCTTTACAAGTGACAAAACACTACGGAAGGGTGCTGTCACAAAGTAATGCTAAACAGGAAAATTTTGAGGAATCACAGGCCACATTAGGATAGGTCCCACTCATTCCTGAATTTTCACTTTCCCTACTTGCTCATCTTTTCCCTGAGGGAAGTAAGGCATTATATTGAATTGAGCACATGCTTTCTGTCCCAAGCTTATAGTCTGTTACCCATTTCTCAGTCCTGATCAAATCCTCTCAGGTGTCATATCTGACTCATAACTAAATAGCAGCTTAATGAGTAGTTCAGCTTCCTTTTTTTAAGTTCTGTTGACTTTTTCTGGTCTGGTTACAGGTAGTCTTGTGGGAAAGCTTTATGGAGGTCATGTCAGATTATATTTTTGTCTTTCTTCACTCCTTCCTTGGCTGTGGAGATAGTCTTTTTCTATGGGCAGTGGTGGTTTCTATGACACCTGAACAGGTTGGACCTGTGCAGCTGGTAGGAACATCTCCAGGGGACTTCTGATTCTGTTATGAATGAAAGAGTTCTCCATCAGAGAACAGCATATTGTCTTCCCTGATCATCTGATTGCCATTCCCTTGCACATTGTTTTTTTTCAAATTAGGACAACATTCTTGAATGTATAATTATAAGAAGACCAGAAATTACAATTTGCAGGTCTCTTGTCTTAGGTTGAATCATTGCCTTATAAAATCATTAGTGTTGGAGTCAGTATAACTTCTGAACACACAGAATGGCTCCTTCAATATTGAAGCAGGATAGATCACCATACCTGGAAGGGGATAGAAAGATGATTTTGGTTGAATCTTAATTCTTTGGGAATGGCATAATTAATTCTTAATTCTTTGGGGATGGCATAGCTGGAAAGTAAACCACATGTTGGCAGATTCTCTCAATATCAACAGGAGTGGTGTTATGACTGCTCAGGGCTGTTTCAACTGGCAGAATTGAAATTTTGCTCCAGCAAAATGGTTAGGTTCACACAACATTCCAAACCAGAATGTTATTTCCTGTTCATTTAGTGTGTTAATATGAATCAAGGTGCTGTCAGTGGCGGCTTAGCATGATCAATTAATTCAGAAATTGTGTCTTATTCTAACCCTGGAACCTTTGTAGTAGCTTTAAATTCTGTTCACCACTGAATTTATTCTAATGATTTTACCTTCAGAAAACTTTGATCCTGTATAGTTTAGGTAAACATGTTGTATATTGAGGTTTGGGGGATTTTCCTCTTCTCCCCCAGCATTGGTGGAAGTTCCTATTTACTGTAGGATTTATGTTTTCCAGTCAGCACCTTGTTCCTTTCATAATTTTTGGTCTTTTGTAAATTGGTGGGAATAAAGAAATCTGGAATATACCAGGCTGAGAAACTCTTTAGCATATAATTAAATCACATGTGTGCCACCTTAAAGTATCTGTTGCTGGAGAGATATGTAGCTTTGAGGTAAAAATCAACTGGCAACATTATAGTAATTAAAGTAAAATATGCTGGGAATGATCTATTTGTGTCTTAACTTTTTACATATTTTCATGCTGTGGGTGGAATCGGTTTTATCAGAATATAATCTTAATAAGGTTAATTTGTGGATGCTTGTGTTCCTTGAAGTATTCCTTACTGTAACGTCCTTGTTGCTCGTCCTGCTATGATTCAAGGCAGAAGCATGTTTTTAAATATGTGTGTCAGTACATAATTATTATATCAGCTGCTGTATGCTGGAAAGGTGTGGGAAAAAATTCAGACCTGTCTTTTTTTTTCACCCATTCTGAAACTGCCACTTATATCGTTACGAAAGTGGGAGGTCTGGTTTGCCAAGATAATCCTGCTGGCTTGAGCAATTATTTTTAGACTATGCCAGTTAAGAAATGTATAGTAGGAAGACAGGCAGAGGATTGGATATTCTCAGTTTCTGTTTGATGTTGCTTAGCATATTCCTGTGTTTTGCAGCTGTATTTTAAAAAAAACAAACCACAATTTTAAGTCTTGGAAATAAACTCTGTAGTCAATGGATAGATTTCCCAGTAGATGTATATAGGTAACTTACTTTTAAAACAATCTATATTATATTTTGAGACTTCTTAATCATATTTTTTTTTTTTAACATTTAGGTGTGGAAGAAAATGTCAGTCAGCATGCATGAGAATCGGAAGTCTAGAGCCAGCACTGGCTCTATAAACATATATTTATTTCACAAATCTTCATATGCTGATAGTGTCCTCACTCATCTGAATCTGCTACGTCAACAGCGTTTATTTACAGATGTACTTCTCCATGCTGGGAACAAGTCATTCCCTTGCCATAGAGCTGTCCTAGCTGCCTGTAGCCGATATTTTGAAGCCATGTTCAGTGGCGGTCTTAAAGAAAGCCAAGCCAGTGAAGTCAACTTCCACAATTCCATCCATCCAGAGGTTCTAGAACTTCTCTTGGACTATGCGTACTCTTCAAGGGTCATCATCAATGAAGAAAATGCGGAGTCCCTTTTGGAGGCAGGTGATATGTTGGAATTTCAAGACATTAGAGATGCTTGTGCAGAATTCTTAGAGAAGAACCTTCATCATACGAATTGTCTTGGCATGCTGCTTCTGTCAGATGCTCACCAGTGTACCAAACTTTATGAGCTCTCTTGGAGGATGTGCCTTAGCAACTTCCAGACCATCAGTAAAAGTGAAGATTTTCTCCAGCTTCCCAAAGACATGGTTGTTCAGCTGCTTTCTAGTGAAGAACTAGAGACTGAAGATGAACGATTAGTTTATGAGTCTGCCATGAACTGGATTAACTATGATCTAAATAAACGCCACTGTTATCTGCCAGAATTATTGCAGACTGTGAGACTGGCTCTTTTGCCAGCCATATATCTAATGGAAAATGTAGCTACTGAAGAGCTTATCACCAAGCAAAGAAAAAGTAAAGAGATTGTAGAAGAAGCAATCAGGTGCAAATTGAAGATTCTGCAGAATGATGGTGTAGTCACTAGTTTATGTGCTAGGCCTCGAAAAACTGGACATGCCTTATTTCTTCTGGGAGGCCAGACTTTTATGTGTGACAAATTATATCTTGTTGACCAAAAAGCAAAGGAGATCATTCCAAAAGCTGACATCCCAAGTCCAAGGAAGGAATTCAGTGCATGTGCAATTGGCTGTAAAGTCTATATTACTGGTGGTCGAGGATCTGAAAATGGAGTCTCTAAAGATGTTTGGGTATATGATACACTTCATGAAGAATGGTCCAAAGCAGCTCCAATGCTAGTTGCTCGCTTTGGCCATGGTTCTGCTGAACTCAAACACTGTCTATATGTTGTAGGAGGTCACACAGCAGCCACTGGTTGTCTTCCAGCCTCTCCTTCAGTATCCTTAAAACAAGTAGAACAGTATGATCCTGTGACTAACAAATGGACAATGGTTGCCCCACTTCGAGAAGGAGTAAGCAATGCTGCTGTAGTCAGTGCAAAGTTAAAACTCTTTGCTTTTGGTGGTACCAGTGTCAGTCATGATAAGCTTCCGAAAGTACAATGTTACGACCTGAGTGAAAACAGGTGGACTGTACCAGCCACTTGTCCTCAGCCATGGCGATACACAGCTGCGGCTGTTCTCGGTAACCAAATTTTTATTATGGGTGGAGATACTGAATTCTCTGCTTGCTCAGCTTATAAATTCAACAGTGAAACCTACCAGTGGACTAAAGTGGGAGATGTGACAGCTAAGAGAATGAGTTGCCATGCTGTTGCATCTGGAAACAAATTATATGTTGTGGGAGGCTACTTTGGAATCCAGAGATGCAAAACATTAGATTGTTATGACCCCACGCTTGATATGTGGAACAGCATAACCACAGTGCCCTATTCACTAATCCCAACTGCATTTGTGAGCACATGGAAACATCTCCCTTCTTAACTGCATGTGTGCCTATACAGGTGAGAAATTGTTTATTGAAAATACAAGTGGCTGGGTTCACTTTTTTTTACAAATATAAACTGCAGAGATTCATTTGAATAAACAGGAAGCAAAAAAGCTGATATGAGTCAACCAGTGCATGAATAAATCTAAGATCTGTTTCATAAGATACTTTGTACATATATAAGAATTATCCTGGTTACCCTCAGTTAAATAGTGCACGAATTGATCATACACAAGAATACCTATTAGTAATTTCTGTATCTATCCATGATTATTAATTCATAGGCATATTTATGTAAGATTGTCCTTAAAGATAATTATAGATTGTTCACATAGACATATTTCTTTTTCCCCCATTTGCAAATGATCTTGACAAAATGCCATCTAAGAAAAAATCTACTTAGTTAAAATTACAGTTTTCACACATTTTTTTCTTTTGTTCAGTTGTGTCCCATTCTTTGAAGACTTTGTTGTAATATCCACACTTTACCATTTAAGTGGAAATAAAAGATTAGTGTAATTAATGTAAGAGTGATTAGTGGAACTAATTACACTCCCACACAAACACACGCATATACTGTGTGTGTGTATAAATAATTGGAGCGAGCAAAATCATTGCTAGTTTTGATGTGCGTATGGGCAACAATGTAAACTGCCTATTTATATTTTGAAATGACACTTTATATGAAATACTATAAGATTATAACCTGGACTTTATGGAATTGGGACTATTAATAACTGAAAAATAAGAATCTGCTTCCCCAGGATGGAGTGGAGTTAGAAAAGAGAATTCTTGTGTGGGATGGTGAATCTTTCTGACCTTATGTTTAAAAGACATGCCAGCTTATGGTTTGTAGCTTGGAATGTTTCAAATCCCATAAATTAAATCTGAAAGTTTAGTGCAATGGTCCAGATGTGCACCTGATGCGGTCAGGTGCAGTGCTGGTGATTTTAATTGTTTATCTGCTTATAAACAATTTTGTTTGAACTAGCTCTTGCAGATACCTCTATTTCTTTTTGCTACATTTCTATTTTTTTCATCATCATCATCATCATCATCATCGTTGTCGTTGTTGTTGTTGTTGTTATTATTATTGATTTGCCTTCTGATTTTTCATTTTAAAAACCTTCCTTGCAATATATCCTTTTATTTAAAAAGTGGCCAGCTATTTCTATATGAGCCTGCCTTTTATCTATTTTTTATTCTTCCAGAATTGCAAAAGGTTTATGGCCTTTAGTAAGGAAAGGAGGAACCATTAAGTTCAGCAGGGCCTGTTTCTGAGTTAGCATGCTGGGCTCAGAGGCAAATTTTGCTTTGCTAGAATGCATGCAGCCCATTTGTATTCATTGCTAATTGTGCTTGAGGAAAAAAAAAACCCTTTCAGGGGTTTTAGGGACTTCCGTTTAAGTAGACCTTGCCTATAATTTATATAGTCATCTAGAAGTTTTTAGTGTATTCATAAATCCAGTTGTAAATATTTCTTGGCATTAGTCTTTTCTTGTGGAGTTAAACTTTTGTTGTCAAGATTAAAAAGAACTAAGTAGCACTTGAAATAAAATCAGAAGTTTTTTTTATAAAGAAGTATATTGTAAATTGATTCATCAAAATGCAAATACCTGTATCAGTATAATTGCAGAACTGCAATCTTAATTCTAAAGAATATCTGTCTTACATATTTTTACTCTCTATTAAACCCATGAAATGTTTTTCCTCAGTCAAAGCTTGATCCAAAGACATTGAGGCATTGCTCAGTTCTTTTTGGTCTAGACTGGATTTAGGTACATTTTCAGAGAAATAGTTTTTCCTTCTAGTAAATAGCAAAGTACCTGAAATGCTTTACCTAATTAATTCTCTCCCCCCCTATCAGTGCTAATATTTAATGTTTTATGTATTAAAGTTTGACATGGGTTCTTTTATTTATCTAACAACTTACAAGATAGCTATTCTATAATTTCTATCTGTTGTCCTGGAAGAACCTAGATTAAGAAAGATTACTATAAGGTGATAGTATTGTTTCCACTATGTGCATAGATTCAAAATTTTAAAATAAAATAAGTTACTTTTTATTAAAAGAAAGGCCCCATTTCCATTTTAGATTGAAATTTGAGAATATTTTATATACCGTATATGATTGTAATTTCTTATATGTTTTAAATATCAACCTTTTTTACATCTGATAATGAAAGATTAT
This sequence comes from Psammodynastes pulverulentus, assembly GCA_025802295.1. Classification (NCBI taxonomy): domain Eukaryota; kingdom Metazoa; phylum Chordata; class Lepidosauria; order Squamata; family Psammodynastidae; genus Psammodynastes; species Psammodynastes pulverulentus. The sequence continues at coordinate 101,117,078 of JAOYMU010000192.1, read as the reverse complement.
CCTCATACTTTCAATATGTCTGTATATGAAAGATTATTTTTCCAGGATAATTAAACAATAGTTTACCCTCAGTGTTGTCCCTCCCCCCAAACTGTTTTACTTGGGCAGTTTGTTAGTATTACTGAATAAATGTAACCAACCTGCTGTTTGCGCTATATACCCAGTGATAAAAAGGGTTTTGTGGCTCCTGCTGCTCTATCAATGGGAAGAAAGGACCAGAAGAAAATGCTTCTGATTGTGCCCCAAACAGAAGCATTTTTCTTCTGGCCCTTTCTTCCCATTGATAGAGCAGCAGGAGCCATAAAAACAAACCTTTTTGTGTTAAGAGTTAAGAAAAAAAACCCATAAAGCTGCCTTGTAAAATATAATATAATATAAAATATAATATAATATGTGTCATATGTAAAATATAATATGCTTCATATTCATCTCAGGAGTATGTAGCTGACTGTCCTTCAGTAAAAGTGGTCTTAGTTTTTAATATGCAAGAGATCGCAAATTGTGTCTATAGTATTATTTTGTAAATTGCACATACACACCTTCTGTGATCCTGCCCAGTGCTTTTAAGCTATGAAGCACATGAACCTTCCAATCAGTCGCACCAAGTTAACCAGCAAATTTTTACAATTGCGCTGTGGAAATCCCATCAAACTTTGCTTCATATGTTCTGGCAGAGCTATTAATTGCTACTTTAAAAACCAGCATGGTGCCTGGTTTGAAAACCCGGCTCTGAGCATAATGGAGTGAGAAGGTGGAGTACAGAAGCCAAACACTGGCATCCAAAGCTAATATTTTGCACTGAATAATTGACATATAGGAAAGGCTTCTATGGGGAGGCAGCGAAGCGTACTGCATTGTTCCAGGACAAAGCCCCACAAAAGAGAGTTCTGCCATAATGAATAGCAGAAATGTTTTAAATAAGGGGATTAATATGTCTGCTTTTCATATTCTGAATCCGTTCTATTCAGGATCCTCCATGGTTAATAAGGCATTGATTGGTGATTCTTTTCTCCAACAAGCTGCCTTTCCTTCTGTTTCTTTGCTACTTGGATTTGGCCCATGACCAAAATGCCTGTTCCTGCTACCATGCCAGCCAACTTTATGACAGAGTTGTTGCATTATGTTATTTTTCCCCTTAACAATCAACCGTCTCTTCATTTGCAGGATTGATTTATTACGTTCAGGCATTGTTCTCTCTCTGTCTGCCAAGTTATTAATGTTATTAAACCAAAGAATTGCTAGTTACATTATAGAGGAATAACATATGATCAGTGAAGTTACAGCATCTAATATTTAAGATACATAATGAACAGGCGTCTCTTTTATAGACTCTTTAAAACATGTATAAACTTCATATTGTTTCACCAAAATGTTTACAATGTTTATTTTTCTCTCTCTTTAGTTTATTGCATCATAATGCAGAATAAACCTTGAACCAACTGTGGAGAAGTGGTTTTGATGAAGACATTTCTTTTTTGAATTTGAAGATCCTCTGCACCTTCTAAATTCTTAAAAGTTGGAAATGAAGGAATGGGAGTGGGAATATTTTTTTTGGTATATCAGCACATGGTTTAATTATGAATGAATGAACCCATGGTCGGGTTAGTAATTGTGGATTAATGTCAAGTTTAATAATCCTTTCAAAGGGGAGGGGAGGTAAGGGGGGGATGAACTTTTCAGAGCTGCATAACACAGCACAACCCTCAATTTTCATGGACTTTGCTTTTTGTGTGCAAAATTTGAAATGGTTGTCACCTCCCTTTGTGACAATTTGAAGTGTCAACAGCAGCTGCAACGGAAGCAGACAAGGCCTGGTTCAGCAAGATGTATCTCTGTGAATGAAGATGCAGCTCTGCCCAGGGCGATGAGCTTTGTCCTAGGCAGTGCCAGGAGCATCAGTTTCAATTGATGAGCTGCATTGTGGCTCTGAATTACTTTCTTAGGGAGCAGCAGCTCAATTATTTTAAAAAAAAAATCCCCCAGCGTGTCTGCAAAAGAGAATGACTCTTCTTCCCTACATACATGCAATTTATTTCTTCTTGTATTTATTAATTATGACTGTCCTGCTTCTAAATTGTTACTTGTTGTAGATACAGCTATTTATTGTTCAGTGCTTGCATGCTGAAACAATGCCTGGAGTAATTTTCAAGTTAGAAGGGCTTTTGGGATTCTTACGTTTTGCACATTCTGTGATTTCTGACTTGCTCGGCTGCACAAAAAAAAGCTGAATAATATTTGAGAAGAGAGTTGGGTAGGGGTCAGAACTGGAATGATTGCAAAGTAGCATTTTAAATTGCATATGTACTGAAGGACGAAGCCATGGAGGTTGTTTTCTCAAGCCATTGACTCCCTAACTTACACGTATGCCCCGCTGATAGTATTTCTGTTACACTTTATTTGCCTAGTCATGCCTTTTGAATGAAAACATCTAGAAAGAGAGACAATAGCTTTTGTAGCTTTCTTTTTGTGCAGCCTCATCACTATTGGAAAGGGGACTGGAGGGAAATTCTTTTTTTCTCTAGAAGCTTTCCAATATGTGATACCCAGTTTTGTTTTGTTTATTTATTTATTTATAGCTGATGGGGTGTTTAATGTGCCATTTATATGACATGGGGACTTTTATTCTCTTTAAGAGATTGGAAACTCTGAGGGGGGGGGAGAGTTAACACCAATTCTCTTGGTTTATGTTCTTGGATTAAAATTAAATTAAAACCCATTCCCTCATCCGTTGTTAATATATCTATATTATTAGATATAATAATTAGGGTGGTCAATGGGGGAGTAGGGAATTGCTAAATTCATTTAATATATTGTTTTGCATTAATTAGCAAATTGAGCTTTCAGAGGAATGGTAGCTGGAAGTATCATATGTGGGGTCCTGATCAATTAAAAGGATTTTAAAATGTTATACACCACCAACTTATTTTTTGACTTGAATGTAAAAGTAAATCTATTCCGTCTTTCCTGGTGTACTTTAGCCCATAGTTCCTTTGTTTAATTTTCTAGTTGTGCTTTTCATAAGAATTGGTAGAGCCAAACAATATATTGCTACCAGTCTTCCATTGTGGTTGGTTGTCTTAATGTTGTGTAAGCAAATTGTTTTGAAATGCATGCATGCATGCTTATAAAGAGTTATAATGATCACGTCTGCTTACATTTTGATAATGTAGCTCAATTCTGACAGTTTACTGTAAAGAACAATTTGTGTTCATGGCACAATCTATATATGTTTACTCAGAAGTAGGTTTTATTATCTTAACTTGGGCTTACTCCCCAGTAAACATGTTTTAGGATTGTAACCATCGGCTTTAGAGAGCTTTCTCATGTTGCAGTAGGTCC
>JAOYMU010000192.1:101097805-101113639 GCA_025802295.1 Psammodynastes pulverulentus | reverse complement strand
TAAGACGCAGGCACTTTTCCTCCCACTTTTTGGTGAAGAAAAAGTGCGTCTTATGGTCCGAAAAATACGGTAATCACTTAGTTGCCAGGCTGATGTTGCTTTTCCATTTTTCCATCTTATTCTGTTTGCATGAATTGTGTTTATTTTCAAATATATACAAGATTTCCCAGACACCGCATTGCACAATTTGAATGAAGAATTTAGTTTCTTAAAACTGTTGTGACCATTGTGTCAGTAATAGATTAATTCTTGTGTATAACTGCTTTACTTCAAATTGGTTGATGTATGTGAACTATGTGGTTCAGTATTGATTTTGACTGGTAGGATCTTGCAAAATTGTAAATAAGGACATAAATGCATCACCCAAAGAATGACAAAATACGTTCTTAATTTGCATTAAGTTTCGTGTCTGCTCTGAGTATATGAGTAGATGTCAATTTAGCAAACATTGTACAAGGTATAGTATTACAGTTGGAAAGCTTATAATCAGATATAGTTTGTTCATGCTCAATCTTCTGCCCAGAGGCAAAGTAATGATAGCAGCTTAATGTCTCCTGCTTTCTTTTAAAATTCTTGGTTTTTCAGTGTGATCTGTTTCAACCAGTCAGCCTTTTGGACAGAGGACAAGCATGGTATACTTTAAATAGAAATGTCAGATTTTCTGCATGCAAAACAATTAGTCACCAACTTGGCCAAGTAAGTGAACTAGGCTTTTGGTTAATAAATGCATGAGATGGTATTTGTTGCAGTGCCTAAAATTGTTGACAAGGCAATCTGTCTTCTATGTCACTTCTATAATCATTCACAAATGGAAAGCATCCTAAATGAGTTGTGACCTTATAATCAAGCATACAAGGTAACCTACAGAGCAGACATGTGTGCAGGACATGACCAAACACATGATCATGTGTTTGATTAAGCAAATTATGGAGCCTATATAATCAGGTTTAGATTAGGCTTTTAGACTAATAGTGCTTTGTGAATCCTGGGAAACTAGATTAGGCGCCTTTTTTTCTTGCTGTATGTTATTTTTCTTAGTTGCCTGAGCAACCATAATCTTTATTTCTGAAGATATAGGGAGCCCTGAAATAGGAAGCAAAATTTCAACAAAGGTGGTTGTTAATCCTTTTCTTATGTCTTTAGACTTTAGTTGCTATTTTACTCTCGTACTCTTAGATGATACTTTGAGATGTCTGGGATTCTATATTGGCTTTTGTGATGCTTTAATTCAGCCATCACACATCTGCTGCTCTTCAAATGTGCTAGGCTTCAGCTCTTTGTACTTAGGTGGCAGATCATGGGAATTGAATCTAACGTATTTGAAAGATACCAGATTGTTGAAGATAGTTTTAAGTTAACTAAACAAGCAATGGCTGAGTCATACATGGAAAGCTATCTTATTTCATTTTGTTTATGTTTTTAACTATTTAGTATTATATTTAATTGTTTTAATTTAGTATGGTATTATGTATTGTAAGCCCCAGGCTTCATGGGCTGAGCAGCTATATTAAATGTAAATAATAAAAACAACAATGACATAAATAATCACCAAAATGATTCACTGGAACATCTGGGAAAATGATCATGTACCAATAATGAAAAATTGGCAGAAACAATAGTTGAAATAGTAGCCGAAAATGAACAGGTTAAAATATTGTAGGAGTTTTGAATATAGACTGATAAAAACTTGGCTTATAACATGCCAATGACTGTGGCTGAAAAGAAGAAACTATAGATAATTGATGTGGCAATACTAGAAGATAACAGAATAGAAGACAAAGAATTGGTGAAGATCACTATGAAGAGCTGATAATTGAATTTGAAAGATTATGGTATAAACTGGCCATGGGTCCCAGTGGTTATTGGCTCTCTGGCTGTCATACCCAAATAAATCTTGGATGGCTTTTAGCAAATCTGTGCATTCCAAAATTTCCATCTGTCAATTGCAAAAGGCCAATCTGCTTTGATCTGTATGCATACTGCATTGATACATTACATCATCTTAGGTTGAACTTGAAGAACTTGATGTACCGTATATGAAGGCCAACACCAGCTAAAGAACTGGCAGTTGTGACTTCATATTGTTATGGACAGATATAATAATAATAATAACAACAACAACAACAACAACAACAACAAACAAAACAACAACAATAATAATAAATAATAATTTAAGACAAAAAATTTGGGATATTGGATATTGTAGTACCTGGAGATAGTAGAATAGAATAGAATAAAATAGAACAGAACAGAACAGAACAGAATAGAATAAAATCGGAGAAAATCACAAAATGTAAAGATGGGCAAATAGAAGTAGAATGTCTATAGCAGAGGTCTCCAAACTTGGCACTTTTAAGACTTGTGGACTTCAATTCCCAGAATTATGGGAGTTAAAGTCCACAAGTCTTAAAGTTGCCAAGTTTGGGGACCCCTGGTCTATGGCAAGAAGCAGAATGTCTATTACAATAGTAATAGGATCTTAGGTACAATCCAAAACATCTGGGGCACCATTAGCTTTGATAAAATCACAATCAATCAATCACAAAAGGCAGCTTTACTTAGTACAGCTCACATCCTGCGACAACACTTTTAGTATTATTAATGTCTGCCTATTCCAGATCCCTGGGAAAGACTCAATAGGCAGACAAAAATGCTAAATCCAGTCTGAACATCTGACTGACTGTGTGATGAACCAAATCATAAAAGTCATAATGCAATACCTGTTATATTAATCAAGTGATTAACCCAGTTGGTGCACCCTAGAGTAGGTGTGTTTGCAAACATTTGTTAAAATTTCTATATTTTATGACGCTCAGAGCCATCACTCAGCATGGATGATGCACAGATAGAGGTTTAAGATGCTAAGCTTTGGTTGAAATGCTATGATGAGCATAAATCCAAATGCTCAAGGAACTGGAGAAGTATACATTATTGGCAAGACTAAGTACTCCAATGCATAATTACACATTTAGTCTATCTATTTACACCTATCTTTCAGCCTAATTACTGAAGAGTAGAATTTTTGTGTGTGTTTATGTGCCTACATTTGGTTGTATTTAGGAAGGAGAGGTCATCTCATCATCTTTGTAAGAGAGAGATAACCTTTTGTCTCTGAATGCAACCAAAATCCCCTCTCCCACATGGCAATTAGGTTTTGGGGGGCGGAAAGGCTCCACATACATAAATAGAATATTTTGTCTAAATGTAATTGAGTTGTAGAGATAGTGCAAAAAAGAAGTTTATAGGCCAGACTTAAGGCGCTACAGGCCAGACTTAGGCACCACAGCCTGACCTTAATCTATAGGCCAGGCCTTCTCCACTTTGATCTATTTCTTGTATTTTGTCCTTCTTCTAAAGAGTTCACAATGATATTTATGGGAGGAGGATTAACTCATTCTTATCCTCACAATAGCTTATCAGGGAAGGTTAAGCAGAAAGTTAGTTCCTGGTTCAAAGGTCACCTAGTACAAGGATAGAGAGAAAAAAGAGACAAAATCTTTAATTTCTGTGATAGTACCTTTCTAAAGAGGGATGACACTAAAGATACAACTCTACCTTGCATAAGATTTCTGTCATTGTATATTTACTTATTGGCAACTAACAAGGTAACTGAAAACATGTAAGAAAAGGGAACATAGTTTGGCTAAAGCTTCCCCCCCTCTCCAAATATGTTTCTAAGAAGGTTCCATAATTCTTTAGGAAAGAATAAGTCTTTAGTTTGGTACACTTGATACCAAATGTACTGTTAAAAAAAGATTGCTCATAAAAGAATGTGGCCATATTAGGAATGGTTGCTGTGACAGGAAATAATTCTAAATTTTCATTCTAAAGCAATCTTTCTGTTTTAATTCATCATTCCTTGATTATTTTTAACTAAAGAAGAGCCAAATAAACAGCTGCCTGAGGGTGGTATAAATTTGTGCAACATAAATTCTTACAAATATCCTTCCTCCTATCCATATGTCCAACACCTACATATGATCCTTCTGGATTTATCCAGGCACAAATCAGGACATTACAGCATTTCATGAATTCTTATTTTTGCCAGAGAGAACTATCAAAGGGAAATTCATATCATTTATTGAGAAATTTTCCAATGTTCTTAGAAATCTTGAGTGAAAATCACATTTAGCATTAACAGCTTATTAGATGAACATTACTTAATGCTTTCTTCGGATTTATCTTTGAAGTTTCAGGGAAATGAATATTCATATCCATATACCTTCACTTTATAGTGATCTCTGTGGCAAACAGTGATGCACATATAGAGTGGAGAATGGCTTTTATTTGTCAGCTTAATCCTAGTTGTTATAGCCAAAGGTTATCATAGGGATCAGACGGTTAGTTGTTGGGAGATCATGCAAGGGATGAATATTAACTTCATATGCTATCTATCAGCTTCCCATAGACATCTGCTTGACTCCCATGTGAAACTGGATGCTGGATTAGATAAAGTAACCAAGTACATTTTTTTAAATTTTTAAGTTAACAAAATCCGTTGTTTGAATTCAGATTTCCTTTTATTCTGTTGAACTACAATGGAAAATAATTCTCCTATATATCCAGTGCTTAAATGCATACACACAATATGTACATTTCCATTACTTTATGTGAAATTCTTGCATAAACTGAATTTGCAAAGAGACATTCAACAGGTAGAAAAGAGAGTTGCAAAATTGGTGACAAATTTTGTAACCTAGATGCACTGACAAATATGCTCATGACTGTCATTTACCCAAGGCTGTTTTCTACCTTGTTTCATGATACAAGGAAAGCATTTTCTCCATATTTTCTACAGCTGAATTTCCAGTGGGCATGATTATCATAGTAGACAAAGGGGTAAAATGCAACATGGCACTATAAATGCTTTTACTATAGAATTCTTTATGTTGTGTACTGTAAATTCACCCAGGTTAAACACTTCACCTAGGGCTGAAGATCATTCACCAGTTTTGGCATGAAGTAATATGTCCAGTTTTATCTCTAGCATTACAGAGATCCATTTTTTTTCATCCATCCATCCATCCATCCATCCATCCATCCATCCATCCATCCATCCAATTAATTTATATGTCACCTATATCACTATTCAAAGCAACTTGGATGGCTTCTTTTTTCGTTTTGGACAAGATGTTCATGATCATTTTGACCCCACAGCAATAATAGCAACTGCAATGCAGAAATAGTGGGAAACCAGAATGCACAACTAACAACTGCATAACCAGATGATAAATATGAGTGAGGGCAGAAAAGTGTTTTAGCAGAAAAATGTTCAAGTGATTTTGGCAGGAATATGTATTGGCATGCTTCCAGATGCTGAACACAACTTGACTATGCTGGCAAAAATCACACAATAATGAATTTTATTATTTATTTATTAATTAAAAACTTTTATTAGACTGTTCTGTCCCTTATGTCAGCATTCATCCAGTCCTGAGGGCCACTCCATGAGACCTGGTCAGGTTCAATAGATTCTTGCCTTGCTTCATTTTTACCCACTTCAAACAGCAGCTCTTTCTGGAGGTGCATGCTGGATTCTGGCCCCAAACTTGTAATATATTCTTCTCTTCTTGCAGCAGAACAGTGCTTCCTAATAAGGAAATGTTCAATTCATTTTTGCTTTGTTTTGGGGGGTTCTCATTCCTATTTTTATGTTTGTACACAAAACAAACAAGCAAACAAAATGATTGCCAACATGCAAACTATTGAGAAAAAGGACCTAGGCATACCGGTTCCTGGAGAAAATTTAAGTGGTTATGGTTATTATTTATTAGGTATAGATAAACTGAGAATTGATTTGGTAGCAAGATTTGGGAGCAGGTGGATGGAGTCTTGTTGCATGCACTAAAAGTTGCTTCCTAAGGTTGAATATAAGTCAGTTGGAAGTCTAAGATCCAATAAGGAGCTATTGTGCCTAAATCCCTGTTTCTTGTTCTGCAATTTCCTTCACCTACTATTCTCTATTGTGCTGGTTTTCTCCTTAATTGCCTGCTCTGCACCTTTCTTTCAGTCATTTCTCTTTGGACTTTACTGCAATTTACTGTATGTCCTTTTTTAAATTTACCAAGTTGGCTTCCAGAATTGACCCTCCTAGAAGTTGTGTAAGGTTTAAGCCCATCCAATATGGTTGCAAATGTTCATAACAATTTTGTTTCTGAGAATAAATGTGTTTACAAATATTCTGTATCTTTCCAGTGACTGCTCCATACTTGAATGTTGGAAAAGATGAATAAATTATATAGCGATTTTTTTTCCACCAATCCTGCTCCCAAGGGAGGAAGAAGAAGGGGTGAAAAGGGAAGAGGAGGAAAAGAGTTTTGTAACAGCAGCCAATAATAAAATGTTTTTTCTATTTGAAATGTTATTGGTACAGATACTCTGTTCAACTTTATTCTTGTTCCTTTTGTTTAAAATGATAGAATCAATATTTGCAGAATATTGACATTGTCAGAAATAACATCAGCTCACTTTACATTATTTCTTATCTTCAGATGGCATTCCTTTTATTCCCACGGCTTGTTATGCAAGCCAAAGATGATTCAAGGACATCTTTCATAGAGAAATGTATTTCATTTAAAAACTGTTTCTTTTGTGTTTGTTCCTATGCAAAGTACGATTACTTTGTATTCCAGTAAAGTTATTGAGTATGCTTCAAATTGATCTATAATTGATTTATATGCCTATGTAAACTAAATTCTATGTTTTAGCTTTTTGGAACATATATTTTGAAGCTCAAGGAACAACAATTGCAGTAATTTCAGAGAAAAAGATCTAAGGAAAAAAAAAGTGAGAGGGAGAAGGATTTTTATTTGATTGCTACCCTTATTTGTTTCCACCTGATTGTTATCCTTATTTGTAGTTATCTAAAGCAGAACATAAGTCCAAAATCGGCCTGCGTGGCCAGTTATACATTATCTCTGCTTGTAATCAGATCTTGACCTCTAAGAGCAGAAATGCCTTGTTTTCACTCAAAGGTTTATGAAAAAGCAGGGCTTCTCATCTGGGGGGAAAAGTCTGAATGGAGGCGTTGTTAGAGAGGGGATTAGAATCAAATAGTCCTTGCCACCTCTCTGGGGCTGGTTTTGCAAGAACTCTTGGCAGACTTTGGATAGGCTGCAGGTGGTCTCTAGACTCGCTTTCAGCTTTCCCAGAACACACAGGAAGAATGGTATTCCCAGCAGGTATCAAGGAAAGATGCTACTCAATGCTGCTTGCTTTGGACCATCTGTTTTGTCTGAAGTGGCTGTCCAAATTCACCGGCTGTTTTTTCTCTTAAAAGAAAATCCATATTGTTGCCAGCGAAAAATGACAAATGGGGTTGTGGGGATGGGGAAGAACCCCCTTTGTGCATAGTATGGAGCCAGAAGATAGGCACAGGAAAAAAAAATCTGAAAAGTGGCAGATAATTTTGCTGTATTTAATTTCAGGGCTGAACATTCCATTTGGAATGGAAGTGAAAAATCTTTTTTATTGTGACTGAAATTGAGTATGCTTGCACATATGCTGAATCTTGGTTGCTAATTTAGAATACAGCATTAAAACAACCCATGTGGGGGAAATATAGAACAAATATTTGTACCTAAAAACATACATAACTTTTTCAGTTTTAGCATACATATTCAGATGGGTCGCGAATGTGCATATCAAATAAAATACTAAATACAACTAAATAAGAGACAGGAAGGCTGCACTGAGACCTACTGAGGGTTGTATTGGGAATGCAATGGAGGGCTGGAGAGATAATCTCTCAAATTTACAAATACATACAAAATGGCACTGATGGGTACTTTTCTTCTCATTCCCAGCACCTGGGTTAACACCAATATCTTAATGTCAGTTAATGAAGAGCCAAACCAATGCTATTCTGTCAGAATATTGCACTAATTTCTCAGAGCAGTCTTATATAAACTGCACTAGGATAATATATACCCAGGCAGCATCAACACTCTGGAGGAAAAAGAAATGAATCTTCACAGAGCATGAATCCCTATTGTGATAAATGACCCAAATGGGATAAAACTTTTTTGAGGCCAGGGACTAGGCATTTTAAAAAAAAATGTAAAGGAAGTGTCTTCAGACTTCAAGCATCACAAGAGATATGCCCAATGACATAATGCTTATTCTGGGTGGGGGAGCTTTTCAGAGGTAACATGGAGATAAAATTTATTTCATCTTTTACAATCTCCCCAGCACTCTCTAAAACTGAGAAATGTTGACTCTGGCTGGTTCAACTTTTTTTTTTTTTAGATTTTTTTTTAATCCCATTGTTACTATTTTTATGTATAGCTCAACATGGTGAACATCTTAATAATCTTTCCTCCTACAATTTTATCACAGCAACAACCTTGTGAGGTAAATTGGGCTGAGTGTGATTGGTTCAAGCTCATGCAGCTGGCCTTATGCTTTAAAGAGGACTAGATCTCACACTTTCCTGGTTTTTGAAACTCCAATATTTACAAGTTTCTAGTCCCTCTGGCGTAAACTGGGGCTAAATTGCATGCATAACTACATGATAGTCAGACATACTGTCAGCCCTTTGAGGTAATCAAATGAGGATCTTGGAATGTGTTTTGATGTAGTTAGGATATTGTAATAGAATTTTGAAAATGCATCAAAGCCTCTACTTATACTTAACAGAGTCAAGGAAGAGTTGTTTTGAGTTTCTTTCTCATGCTTTTAAACTTCTCAGATCTCAGATATACTTTGTGTAACAGCTTGCTATTTCCCTTCCCTTCTTTGAATCAAACTCACATTCAATCACACATACTGAGTCACATCAATATTCCAATTAGCCCAATGTTATCTCCATGTTACCATAAAGGATGAGCTACTTCATTAATTACTAGAGCTATCTAAAATTGGCATTGGCTGGTATGCTCTTCCTAGCTACCCAGAGTACATCATAAATAAGTTTCTGTGTTGTAGCAGCAATAAATAAAGAATCATACACAAGCCAAACACAAATAACTTATGAGTAAAAAAAAAAGATTGATTCCAAAATTCTATGGAAACAAACCAATGTTTCTCAATCTTGGCAACTCTAAGATGTGTGGCCTTCAGCTCCCAGAATTCCCCAGCCAGGGTTGACAAATACTGCAACAAACCACATAAACTACAGTAGGCCAAGAAACAGTCTATGTTTCATTACAGAAATTAAATAAAATATGGGTAAAACTTTATTCCATAAGAATACTTTAAAAGCAAGATTAAAGTAAATGTAAGAATATTCTTCATTCTTTAGTTATATATGACTACTTAACCTACAAGCTAAAAAAACATGGTTGCTTTGGAGCAAACTACTAGAGCAGATACAGTCCTGTACAATATTGCTAAGGTATATCTCCAGAGTTTCTTAGCTTGTCATACAAGCTACATTTTAATAATAGCCCTCATTTGTTTTCAAAGCCTTTTCTTGGGCAATTTTGATCTATTTTCTAAATATTTAAATCATTTTGCACATATGTGGGCACTTTAAAAATATCTAAAGTATAAAATATTTACATGCAATTTGTGAAAAATCAAACCATTATTACTTAGATAACTCATAAAATTCTTGAAATATCTTATCCAGAACTGACAAATCTCTGTTTTGCTTGAAAAAAAAATCATATATTTGAAGCCATGGGGACAAGATAAACATGAAATGCAGGAGAGAACTTAATAATGTCAATTGGAGTAGAGATACAGTAAAAGAAGAAACAGGATGCAATTCTAGAATTTTCATCCATCCATCTATTTCTCTCTCTCTCTCTCTCTCTCTCTCTCTGTGTGTGTGTGTGTGTGTGTGTGTGTGTCTGTCTGTCTGTCTGTCTGTCTGTCTGTCTCTGTCTTTGTCTCTTTTCCCTAATTCTGATTAGCACAAATAATGGCAGACTGAACTAGTTACAGACAATATTTAAAAATCTATCAGCAATCGGTAAGCTGTTAAAAAAATTTTCATGGCTCTATTTAGTCAATTAAACACCAATTCAAAAGAACTTTCTATTACATCATCAATGAAATAAATTTTAATAATATATTAAGTACCTTTTACCACTATATCCACTGCATCCAATTAAAATATTGGGATGGATCCAGCAGTTAGAGGGAAAAACGAATAAAAATGAAAAGATAGAAGGTTTAACCTGGAGCCTAGCCCAGGTAAAACTAATGACATTCTGAAGATTAGTATCTATTCTAAGTCTATAGAATATATACATTGTATACAAGTATTATTTCTCATTTATTGTTCTGCAGCATATTGCTTTGTATTGAAGATGTTGGCTAATCTTGTTTGTCACTGAACCAGTTCTATGGCTGACCTTGTTCTGCAGTGTTAGAAATTCTATTTGTACCTGAGAAGAATATGTCAGCATATCTAGAGTTACAATACTTGAGTTACACAATGATTTCAATTCCAATATCCCTATGCTAACTTTTTTAGGCTTTGATTTTGCTACATTCAATAACATCTGAATGGACCCTCTACTCACAAATCTGAGTAGTAACCCCTGCACAGCTAGGAAATCTTCTTCTGATAGGTAGCTGCTTCTGATAGCATAAAGGCTTCTACTTAGTAAGATCACACTTGGAATACTGCACACATTTCTGGTCACCACAATAAAAGATGTTGAGACTGGAAAAAGTGCAGAGAAAAGTAACAGGGAGCTAGGGGCTAAAATGTATGTAGAACGATTATGGGTATGTGTAGTCTAATGAAAAGGACTAGGGAAGACATGATAGCAATGTTCCAATATTTGAGGGACTCCTATAAAGATGAGAGAGTCAAACTATTTTCCAAAGCACCAAAAGTCAGGACAAAAAACAATGGATGGAAACTAACCAATGAGAGAAGCAACCTAGAAGTAAGGTGAAACTTCCTATTGGTTAGAACAATCAGCCAATGGAATAACTTGCCTTCAGAAGTTGTGTTGCATCACTGGAGGCTTTCAAAAAGAGACTGGATAACTACTGAAATGGTATAGGATCTCCTGTTTGAGCAGGGTGGTTGGACTAGAAGACCTCCAAGATCCAACTCTATTATTCTATGTTCTTATCTTCAGGTAAATGCAAATAGAAGTTCCCTCTTCTCTTTTCTTTTTAACACAAGAACTTTAGGGACTGAAGAGATGGGCCTGAAACAATGGGCAGGGCCAATGTAAGAAGGGCTAACACCATTTTTTTTTTTACATTTTGTTCTGGTAAAATTCCTGGAGAAGATTCTCTTGACAGTCTCCTGATTTCTATGCCAGTATCTTAAATACTACATCAAACTGTCTAATAATACATTGTAAATATAATGTAAATACAATATAAAATAATTTAGGTACATCTTTTATTGTGAGATTGTCATCTCACTGATAAACTCTCTGGTGCTCTTGGATACCCAAAATCTTTTTTTAAAGGTGATTCCCAACCATGAGATTAACACCCCCCCCCCATTTAACCTCAAGCTTGTATTTTGAAGGTTTCTATGGGAATGGTAGGAAAGAGTGAAATTGAAACAAATGCCAGAAATGCCAGTAACAATTTGAACAGGAAATCATGTATGTGGTGAGTATGTTGAAAATAAGAACAGTGTCATCCAGTCATCGTCTGTCTGGAGTCCCTATTTCACACCAAGCATGCTGGCTGGGGAATCCTCAGGACTGAAGTCTACGCAGCAAAACGTATTATGGAAAGGTCCAGTCTCAACCTCCAGGTAATGGAATATTCCCCATGCTGGCTGGGGAATTCTGGGAGCTGAAGTCCATACATCTTAAAGCCCCCAAGATTGAGAAATGCTGTTGCAGGGCACTAGGATGCCCATGTTTCTTTTGTTCTTAACTGAGAAAGAACAATAATATTGTATGCACATTGAAGCAATACGGAAAATCAAAGCTCAAAGGAATATAAAAAGCTGCCTTCTTTCTATCTACTAATATAGCTTATTGGATTTCTTCCAACTGCCCTGAGCTTGGTGGGACCTAGACTTCAAATATCCCATTATCTGGAGATTGAGCCTGGATCATTCTACACAGAAAACATGTGTTTTGCTGGTGAACTGGGGGACAGGGAACAATGTCCACATCTTTTAACTTTAAAGACTTGTACTACATACCACTGAAAGCAGTCCATTTGAAAGATATTTAAAAAGTGGCTTACTGTGCTGTATGAGGAAGACCTGCAAAAGGAGTTAACTACCCTAAGTTGTTGCTAGGTAACAGAAATTGCTGCATCATTGGTCATCCAATGAGAGATTAGTCTGGTGACATAATGCTTATGTTTGGTTCTATGCTCTTGATAGCATTTCAAGGTAGCCAGAATGCAGCATTATTCAGAAAGCACGGAAACAATTTAGACTGATGATTTGGCTGTTAAAAAAACAAAGAGCTGGCAAGCTTGGTTCTGTTCATTCATTGTACAGTTGTTATTCTAAGGCAGCTTTCAACAAATTTATGTCTGATGTATGCTGCATTACAGTTTGTCTACAAGATAAGAGCTGGGGTATACTTAAAATCTAACATGGGAAAAGCTGCTGGAAATTGCCTTCCTGTTGAGCGTGAAGTTAGAGGATTTGTTATAACTTTTGTTAGCAGCTGCTGTGATTAAACTTTATTAAAATAAAGTTGTGACATGTCATTTGTCATATTTCTAGACAATGTAACTTGGAGTCATGGAGAACTGACAACAAGGATTCATTTGTCTAAGCATCATTAGAGGATGTACAATATTTAACTCTGGGTTTGTCCCTTACTCTAACACACAGGTATCAAACTTGAGGCATCACATTGCCGTCACATGACGTTTCATGACATTTTTTCCCTTTGTGGAGCTGGGGTGGGTATCGCCTGCATATGATGCATCTGGCCTGTGGGCCGCCAGTTTGATCTAACACACCCTGTGAAGTAATCCTTGACATGACCATTTGTTTAGCAACTTTTTGAAGTTATGACAGTGCTGAAAAAAATGACTTATGACTGGTCCTCACACTTAGAATCTCATCATAGAGGACACGGGGTTATGTGAACCCAATTTGGAGCTTAGCAATCGGCATATATTTATTTATAAGGGTTGCAGCATTCTGGGATCACATGATTGTCATTTTCTATCTTCCCAACTGGCTTTTGACAAGCAAAGCCAATGGAGGAAGCAGGGTCTTATGATTTGCTTAACAATTGCAGCAAAATGGTAATAAAAGAGGTTGCCATTGCCTCCTTCCTAGGGCTAAGAGAGAGTGACTGGCCAAAGGTCAACTAGTTGGCTTTGTGCTTAAGGTGGGACTAGAACTCCCAGCTTCCTGCCTTAACCACTACACCAAAGTGGTGAGGCCTTTAGGGGAATCTCAAATATATAGAATAGAATAACAGAATAACAGGGTTGGAAGGGACCTTGGAAGTCTTCTAGTGAGAATCTAGTCCAACCCCCTGCTCAAGCAGGAAACCCTATATCTTTTCAAAAAATCTCTTCTTAAATATTCCCCAGTGTTGGAGCAACCAAACTAGAGGCAAGTCATTCCACTGTTTGATTGTTCTGTCAGGGAAATTCTCCTTAGTTCTAGGTCAGTTCTCTCCTTCATTGGTTTTCATCTATTGCTTCAGGTGCTTTGGAGAATAAATTTAACCTCTGTTCTTTGTGGCAGCCTCTTAGATATTGGAACACTGCTATTGTGTCATTAAACCAACACACCCAATTCCTGCCACCATTCTTCCTATGTTTTAGCCTCCAGTCCACTAATCATTTTTATTGCTTTATAGTCTTCACTCTTCCTAGAGCAGGGGTGTCAAACTTACATCATCACATGACATATTGGGACTTCACCCCCTTCACTAAACCAGTGTGTGATGCATCCAGCATGCAGGCTGCAAGTTTAACAGCCCTATTCTAGAGTATCAACATCTTTTTTATATCATGGTGACAAAACTGGATGCAATATTCCAAATTTGGTCTTATCAAGGTATTATAAAGCAGTATTAACACTTCACATGATCTTGATTCTACCCCTCTGTTATACAGCCTACGGCTACACTGACTTTTATGGCAGCTGCAGCATGCTGTTGGCTCATATTTAAGTGATTGTCCACTAAAACTCCAAGATCCCTCTCACAGTTACTATTATTGAGTCAGGTACCATCTATTCTATACCTCTGCATTTGGTTTTACTTGTCTAAAGGTAGAACCTTATTTTTGTCACTTTCAATTTGTTAGATGGGGTTCAAGGTTTGTTCTGCTATTGGGTTGTTGCTGGATGGATCTGACTTGAGTAAATAACTTGCTGGATTTTTATTTTTAGTTTCAGACTAGGCTGAATATTTTAATCCATGTGCTTTTTACTATTTTTGTTTGGAAAATGTTATTTTACTGATGAAATAAAATAGAGTTGATTGAAAGCAGCCTGCTATACAGTATTTGCCAGGGATCTGCTAGGGAGGGATCCCAAGAGGAGACCTGGTTCATAGAAACACCTGGTTTTGGAATTTACTTCCTGTTGGGATGCAGCTGGTACCAAGTCTTGTCAGCCAAGGCTTTTCATTTATTTATGCTTCTGTGCCTTCTGCTTTCTTACTGGTGGCTTGTAGTAAAGTATTTTTTTTATATATTTGAGGTTTTTAAATATCAGGCTTATTTTAAAGAGAGTTTTGATTGAACATGGTTGTTTGTAATGTAATGGTTTGTAAGTTGCTTTTAATATGGTTATTAACAATGAATATACAGATTAGATGGAGAGATAAAACTCTTCTACCTCAATATTTGAACTTTGATGAGGTTGGAGGAATTGCCAGGAATGCTTTTAGATCTTGTAGATCATGCTAGATCATTGCTGAGTTCTCTGAAACTCAACAATGCATCCATAGTTTCAAGGACAACGAGGAACTGAAGAAGATATAATTGAAATTATGAGTAGAAGGAAGTATAAAGTATGGGTGGCGGTTAAGAAGAATGGAAGAAGAAATGCTCCTTCATTTTGTTTTGCTGCAGGGTGTCTTGCGAGTATCAGCTGCCCTCTTGCTGATACTTGATGAGGAGGTCTTTGTTCTGAAGGGCTTTTTTCTGCAGGATGTAATAGCATTAATGTCAGAATTAATGATTAAGCTTGAAGGGGACAGAGAGAATCATGCAGCTTCTCTAATTCCATGGCAACCTACAGACCATTTGTATCCTGTTTAGTACCACTTTTATGGCTCTTTTGGAACTTGAAATAAGCAGGTCTAATAGTTGTGCTCCAGACTTTTGGGGAATTTGGGGTTTAAGAGGTGAAATGGGTAACTTAAAGTCTTATTAGATCTAATGCTAGTAGTAGTAATACCATCAGGAAATGCTGCTCTTGGAAACAATTCCTTTGATTCCCCAACCCTTTCTACTATCCTGAAAGTCATTTAGAAAGGACCTATTATTCAAAATATTCTAAATCTGAGACTCTCTAATCATTATAAGAGTGGGGGGAAAACCTAATCTATACAATGTCCACCTCTTATATACAACCTACCACATCAAAACAGATGAAAGGGGGGAAACATGCTATTTACTTCATTTTTATAAATGTTAAATCTGTGCAACAGCCGGAGAGTTTGCTGTTTCTTCCTTTAAGTATACCAAAGTGGTTTAAAAACATTTTAAAACATGAATGTGTATGCCATTTGTAATAAATTAGGCCCATTGCTTTTAATTAAAGAGACCAAGCAATAATGTCAGTACTTTTTTCTGTGACACTTTTTAATCTCTTTGCCTTTGTTTTTCTTTGACTGAAAAGCTTAAGAAACAGTCTTTAATTAACTGACTGAAAGAACCTCCTAACACTAAGAACTAGATTAAGAAAATCCTTTTAATTACTGGAATGAGATTTAAATTTGATGATGAATGCTGGTTAAATATCTT
>JAOYMU010000192.1:101076848-101089025 GCA_025802295.1 Psammodynastes pulverulentus | reverse complement strand
GTTTTCTTTGGGGTCTTCAGGCAAGCCTCTAAATCTAACAGCAAATTCCATCATCTTGTACTGATTTAACATCATATCCGCTTCCATTTTTTCAAACTTGATCCGTGACTGTTCCACCTTTTCCTCTAAAATTTCATGTGCTTGGTTTAAAACATCCACTTTTTCCTCAACATGAGTTATATGTCCCACCAGTCCTTTAAAAGCTGCTGATATATCTTGTCTGATGTTTTTATTTCTCTCTAAAAAAAACTCTTTAATTTCATCCATTTCCTCCTTCATGGCTCTTCTAATTTCTTTTATAATTTGCTGAAGCCTTTCTGCCGTAATTGGTGGTGATTGTTGACTTTGAGCATCTGTTAGAGCCAGTGTGGCTAATTTGGAAGTTTGTGCTGGAGAGCTGCCTGAGCTCCCTGTTCTTTGAAATCCTGGTTTCTTTGAAGCCATTTTCAGTTAAAAAAGAAAAGAAAAAGCCAATTCAAACAAAACGACCAGTAAAAATTTTCCCTTCAGTTCCAATTACTTCTTAATTTTTTAAAAAAACATCGATAGGGTATTAAGTCCAAAAATAAAAGTTTTTAAAACGGAGCAGCTGCAGCAAGAGAAAGTGAATCCACAGCCCAATCCACAGTCCTCATTAACTTTCACTTTCCTGTCTTTAGACATTCAGCGCCATCTTGCCGCCCTCTTTTCTCCGTTTCAAGTTGTTTAAAAACGAAGAAGCACTTTTGTTAAGGGAAATTGAAGATATAGAAAAGATACTTGCTGTTATATTTCTCCTGTTTGGTCTGCCTGCTGCTGATTTTCAGTTGTTAATCACTCGGTAGCAGGGATGGACGCGATCTCTAGTTCTACAAAAGGCAGAAGTGTTCCTTCCTTTGGAGTTTGTAAGATTCCTAGGGGGCTCACTCTTTCCGACCCCTAGAATGATACCTAGAGGGCTCTACCATGGATCTTGCACTCTCTAACCCTTCTTCTCCCGAAGGGAAAGATTTTCGCCACCAAAACAGTTGATTTGCGCTGTTTTGGTGGTTTAACAAAAGAACGGAACAGACGCCCGTGATCAGAGCGTCTTCGATGCCAGACGGTGCCACCGGAAGGTCTGTTCCATACTCTTGTATATAGTTCCAAACCTGGGCAAGGAAAAACCTGGTTGTTTCTGGTCTTAAAACCTGGGGGGGGGGGGAGGCTTGGTATTCCTGTCTTGGGAGGACGGGTCTTCCTTGTGGAAGAGGCTGTGCTGCTTGGGCCGGAGTGGATCCAAGTGAGATTGCCACCACTGCCAGCCACAGCTGCCTGTGCTGCAGTACTATCTCTTGCGGGCCCTGGCCTGTGTCGAGGTTTAGCTAACTAGGCAAGGAGTTCTTTGGCTCTCTGGTTCCTGAAGGCATCTCTCAGTACCCTTCGGGCTTGTTCCACCAGGTCTTCCTGTTTGTCTGACTCCCCTTGGAGCTCTTCTTCACCAGACCACTGCATTGTTCACATTTTCTGCCTCCGCAGTTCCCTCGGGTGTACTTTAGGCCAACGGCTTTCTCCATTTCTTCATCTTTCATCCCCAGGATGAGCAACCACTGGGGTTTCAGGGCTTCCTCACCAACGTTCACGTTCCCCAGCCATTTGAGCACCTCTTTAGGGTGATGCAGTTTGGTAGGGGACCCTCTGTGAGCTCTAGCTTCTTCCAAGCCACTTTTGTGGCTTGTCATTTTTTGCTCAGTGCCCTGTCATTTTTTACTCAGTGCCCTCGGTAGACATTGGCCTCCTGGCTGACTGCTACAGCAGAGCTTACCTGCTATTGTAGCAGATAATATTAGTTATTAATGCAGGAGACAAAACCACGAAGGGATGGAGAAAACAGGCTTATTTGTGCAAAGGTTCAGAGTATTAACATGACAAATTCTGAACCCCAGGCTACACCCACGGTAGTAGTTTTATGCATTCAGCAACCTCCACCCTTCTTCCCCCTTCCTGAGGTGTTACTTTTGTTGTTTTGTTGTTTTACTAAAGTTCTGCACCCTCCTTGCAACATGTTCCCTTTTAGGACATACCTAGCACATAGGTCATTACGCATGTCGTTACATTTAGCAAGTTCCCTATATCGTTATAAAGTTTGCAACATTAGGAGAGTATAACTTTGGCACTTTTATTAATACTTTATGGTACATTCACATCCTGCCTCATGCTGACATTTAGTAGATGTCCCAATTTTTGCAATTTCATCAAGGGATAAAGACAAACAGACCTGCATGCGAATATCTCAAAACTGCTATTGACTAGATGCAATTATGATTCATTTTATGCAATGGTTTAATAACACATTAGGGTAATTCTTTCCCTATTAAAACAATTTTGCTTTAACTAATTAATGCTACTGATTTACCTCATTTTCTTTGGAAACATTTTAGAATACACTTTAGTAGAAGAAGAAAAGGAAGTGTTTTAAAAATACCTTCCTTTACTAATATTGCTACTTGTATATAGATGTCTGGATTTTTTTATTGAACAAATGTCAGCTGCTTTCATTATATCCTTATCTTTAAAGTTTGTCTGGGTTTTCATTCTCCTGGTTTTTTTTTTAGTTTACTATTTACTTAATTTAGTCCCGGACCTTACACAATACTCTGATTTTTATTGAGAGGGCTGGGCACTATACTTAATATCCTACTATCCTTTGATCATTCCTAAATTTTGCTGCCTCTCTCTTGGATGGTCTATTCTTTGTGTGTGATCGCTTCCCTCCCACTGGTAACTTTCCTGGGAAGATTCACACCCTCACAGGACTGTCAATCAGCAGCATCCATGAAATGAGATTAAAATACCAAAGCCGTCCTCTGAACACCAGTTACTTTTGAAGGAGTTTATCTCCACAATAGAGAGATTCATTATTTTAAATCTCTAGTGGTCAAACTGGTGGTACAGCTAGATAATTTTAGATCCTGGACCTCATTCCCTTGTGCATATATGGAATGTGTATGTATTCTTCAGATAGCACGTGCATTATTTCAGTGGGTAACATTGTTCTTGGGCTCCTCCCAGCTGCAACTATCCCAGCCATCATTTAACAATTTGTAACTGCTTTTACATTCTTAATATACAGTATTAGGAATGAAATCATGGTCTCATCAGGTGTGTGGAAATAAAAAGGAGCTTGCTTTTGCTGCCCTGATGCTAAATCCACACTGTGGATAATTTTAAGACAGAAAAAAAATGATGTTGAATGATAACTTCTGGACTAGCCAATGATAATTACCTATAAACCAAAGGATTGGACAAGGGCAGCTTGCTTCTATGCTTGTTGTTGCCTTGATGTCCCCTGGGGAGGGAGTGGGTGGCCTTAAGGGGCTTGAGGACTCAATCAATGAATCAGAATAGAGCTGGATGGGACCTTTGAGGTCTTCTAGTCCAACTTCCCTGCTCAAGCAGGAGACCCTATACAATTCGAGACAAGTGGCTGTCCAATTTCTTCTTAAAAATCTCCAATGATGACGCATGCTGTTCCACTGGTTAATTGTACTCATTGTTAGGAAATTTCTCCTTAATTCCAACTTGCTTTTCTCCTTGATTTCATCCATTGTTTCTTGTCTTGCCTTCTGGTGCTTTGAAAAATAAGTTGACTTCCTCTTCTTTGTGGCAGTCCCTCAAATACTGGAATACTGCTATCATGTCACCCCAGCCCTTCCTTCCTCTAGACTAGGCTTATCCAGTTCCTCTCTGTATCCCTGAATCAGATTCTCTATATCCCTGGGCCAAGCTTTGTGTACAAGTGGTTGCCACCAGACTAGAAAACCAGGAGATTGTGAGATCTAGTTCCACTTTAGACATGAAAGCCAGCTGTGTGACTTTGGACCAGTGACTTTCTCTCAGCCCAACACACCTAAGAGAGTTGTTATTGTGGGGAAAAGAGGAGGAAGCTGTGCTATGAATGTGTCTTCAACACATGCAAGAACTCAAGGATTCATAGTCTCCTGATTTCTAGCCTGGTGTTTTAACCACTAGACCAAATTGATTTAACTGATCAACTGTCTTGATTATGACTCAGTGATTCAAGAAATCCAAAAAACTTGAGTAAATCCTGGCTCAACTGAACACTGATATGCATGTTGTCAATGTTCTTTGGTTTGTATTTTCTGCACATTTTTTCTCCCCTTTCTAATCCAGCAATGAATAAAAACCAATAATTAGGCCTCCACCTCTTCTTTTCTTCCCTCCTGTTTTTACCTTCCTTTTTTTGAACCTTCTTTCCTGTCTTACTCAGTCACCTTCCTTACCCAGCAGGCAAACAGAGGAGCCTCAAATTGTTTTTTGCCGCTGGCGTGAAATGATAGTTGCCTATTCCTGTCCTGCGTTCTGATTTATGTGTAATATCACATTTCCATCCGGTTTATTTCCTGAGTCTCATCCATTTTCATGCCAGTGGGATGGTGCTGATTTCATCCATAGCCAAGGGAGGAGACTTGTAGAAAAGCATTCCCAAAGCACAACTTTCGGAGTCAAAAGACTTCATATCTGACAGCTACAGGAAATGCAGTGAAATGGTTTACATTGATGCTGTCTTTGCTTCTAAAACATTTAATTATTGTGCAAAAAGGGAGGGTTACACCAATTAGCTGAATTGGGCAAGACCTCAGTGGGAGAGGAGAACCGTTTAAGCAGAGATATGTGCCCTGGGCTATTCCTGCCACAGTTATAAACTACAATTGAGATAATGAGTTAATTTTGAAAGTCTTTTTTACAGGAAATGATTCAGGCATGAATCCATCTGCTTCCAGATTTTTTTTTCCTGTTGAAATCAGAAGTACTGGGTATTAAAATAAAAACAATAAAAATATTACCCAGCTGGAACGTTTCAAAGGCACTAGCTAATGAAAGGATTGCATCATTCTCAACAGTGCAAACTTCCCTTTGCTGAAGGAAAGAACATTGTTGGAAAGTCTAGTCAAAAATTAAAAGTTGTTGTCATGACTTTACATTTCCCTTTGCATTATTCTCAATGAAAATATGAGAAAGGTTAGGGTAGATATAACTTATTGTAGCTGGGCAAATATATCAGAAACAGTGTTCTTATTTTTAATGCTGGCTTGCTTTTTTGTTTTAATCTTCTCAAATTAAAGATTCTACCAGAGAGTTTTACAGTGAACATTTGACTTTAAATTTAGGAAGAAATCGGTTGCAGTGGGAGGAGGCATGTGACTGTTAAAATGTTCTTAGATTGAGTCCACCACCTTTGGATATCTGATTAAAACCTATTAGTTACAACCATTAGTTACAACCATATAATCAGTACTTTATTAGACAATTCACCCATTCACCCTCAAAAGAGCAACCAGGTTATGTTTTGGAAATAAAAAATAGCAAGTAGATTCCCACAAATACTGTTATATTATGTTCCAAATCTCTGTGTGTGTCTGTGATCAACAGTTATTGCACCCTGTGACTGATGAGGTTGAAGCATCAGAAACTAGCAGTATCAGAGTGAGAAGAGCTCTCCATTAGTTGTTGATAACTAAGATAATTTTTGAATCTTTTTATTTAATTTAAATAAATATGTCAATTTCTGTGAGGAGCAAGGGAACACAAGGCTTCTGAAAATAATTCAGTTTGGGAGAGGCCCATTTTCCAGAGAAACTCCACTCCCCCCCCCCCATTTCTGATTTCTTTTCACCAGTTTCTTAGGTCCCATTTATTAGTCACTCCTTTTTCCATTCTTTTTTTTTTTGTATCAGATATCATCAATCTGCCGTTTCTAATTCTCTCTGGTTTTATAAGATACCTTTTAATGCCCATACTGTTTTCTCTACTCCAATATTTTTCAACTTTAGCAGTTTGGACTTCTGAGGAATTCTGGGAGTTGAAATCCACATATATTGAAGTTGGCGAGGTTGAGAAACACAGACTGAGTGAGTAGATTTACCGTATGTGTAGTTTCATTTAACATCAACAACCCTACAGGGCTCTATGGATGCCACTGTATGTGATCTCTGTTCTGTTTGCATCACACAAAGAACTCGGCATTCCATTATCTTTTACTTTCTTATTTTCTCCATTTCTTTTGCACACATTCTATTTTCTTTCAATCCAGTCTCCTCTCCAGCCCTTCCTATTTGTGTTCATTGAAACTGCTGATAAGAGGCTTTGGTGGAAATTCTCCCATCAATTTCCCCAGATGTACATACTGTAGACTGAATCGAGTAGTAATGTTTTCAGTTCTTTGAGGATCCTACTCCAGGGCCTTAGTCAGAAGGATAATTGTGTCAACTTGCTAAATCGTGAAGCAAATTACACTCTAAAGATGGGCAATATAAAGCAGCTTTCATTCTGTAACCAAATTTGGAGGGTTTTTTTTCCTTTTAAAGTTGGAGACCATTTAAAACTTAACTGTAACCTTGCTGAAGCTTTAAGATCCATTCTACTATTTTGAAATTCATCATTACCTTATTTGGCTGTAAGGGAAGATGAAGATTAAATCCAAAAAAGAGGAACAATGCAGCTGTAGGAACTTACATATTACATTGTCATTTTGGATGGATTGGCCAGGATTTAGAATTTCCACAAAAACATAAAAAGGGTTGTATACAACAAGAATTCTTCCAAGCCTTTGCAATTAGGCACAGGTCCACACCTGATTTTTTTTTTTTACCATCATAAATGCGAAATAAAATAATAAAATATCCAAGTAAGTAGAAATTATATTACTGATCACATCATGAAATACCATTGTGAGTATATAGATCTTGAGCAGACATTATATAGTATAGAATTTCATTGTATTAGTATTCAATTAGGTAATAAAACTTCTATTTTTTTTGATAGCTTCCAAATCATCAAAAAAGTTGGCTGTGTATCAACAGGAGGCATTCTGATATTAATCTACAAAATTATCCCAAGTAGAACAGGAAAAAAAAGTTTAAAAGAAACCACTCTATCTATCACCTTGTTTACTTATCTGCCGGCAGGCGATCAAAAGGAAAGAAATTAGAGCCAGGGAATGGAGGCACCGATTCAAAACAAGCCTGTGAGAACTAACTGCATTTGCTCTGACATTTACCTTTACATTTAGTCCTGAGAACTGTGTGAACCATAAACCTTATCAGCACACAGGAAAAATCTTGGCCTTTCACTTCATCACCTTCTGACCAACAGGTGTTGGAGTTAAATGAAACTACCACACAATTTCATCTTGGGAAAAAAATTGAATCCTTAAAAAAAACAACGACCTAGAGAGCCATCCATTTTCTTGAACAAAAAGCAGTAACGTGGCATCTTAAAGATGAACAATTTTATTATGGAATGCTCAGGGGTCACATTTTCTAAAGAATGCTAGGAATTGTCACAGATGCTAGTGAGAGTACTTTTTATGAAATAATTGTATAGTATTAACTTGTTTTGCACTGTTAAGATTGCAATATCTTAAAGCTAGCAATCTTTTTTACACATAGCTGTACTCTTTAACCAATTTCCTGATGTTAGTCAATTAAAAACTCTTTTGTTAAACAAATCTATGAGCTGCTCAGACTTTATTATGAGAGGAGCTGATTTTTGCTTGATCTCAAAATGCTAAGTAAAGTTGGACTTTTGATGCTACGCTATCTGTTCTTTCCAGAACTATAGGATAGACTAAGAAATCAAGAAGATGTTACTGAAGAATTGTAACAACAACAAAGAAATTTCTATGTTGTTACAAAGCTTAATAGTCTGTCCGTGCCAAGATATTACTAACCGAAAGTGTGTATCGTTTGAGTTTTCTTGTTATTTTCTATGATGTCACTAAGGTCTGGGTACCAAACTATATCCAATGAAATGTTTGTGCAAGAATCCTTGTATAAAGTTTTTTTTTACCTCACCTGGCTGAGAATATAACAACTGAAAGCTAACACATCTGGAAGACACCTACATGCATTAGTCCCTTATGCTTGGATCCTTTTAGACTCAATTTTAACACAAGAGGGAGAGTAATGGAATTAAGGTGTTATAAAAGAACTGTTGTCTCTAACACTCCCTAACACTACTTAAAGTGATCTGGAGGGAATCCAGATGCTGTAAACAAATACAAAAGCCTGTGGCTTGAATATCCAAGGGACCAATTAACACCTTATTGTTAGGATTAAGCACTATGGGTTTTGTAACCAGGCCCTTTAAATAGGTACTTTGAGGAGTTCAAAGTGCCACCGGCTGCAGTTTGCAAGGGAAGTAGAGATCAAAGAATTTGCAGAACAAATAATTATATGAAAGTAGAACCATCTGATATAGGAAAACTATTCTAAGGCCTCTGTCAAAGGAGGGTCAAATATTTCGGCAGAGAGTAGCGGAGGAGTGTCAGCTTTACAAAAGACAGGCTGGGAGAAACACCCCCTTTCCAACGACTGAATGCCTCCACAGGGCATGCTATTCATTCCGCTCATCCAGAGTGGGGCTGATGGCTGGTCCATTATATATGTTTCTCTTGGGAGGGGGGGATTCCTAACCCAGCTGACACAGCTGATTTACCACCAGGTAGGTTTAAAAAGGTGCAGAAAGCTGTGTAACTAACTTTTAAAATTAGTTAAGACTAACTAGTTACACTACATATTATTGGTACTAATTAGTACTGGTATTCTGCTGCCATTGTCAACTGGAAACTAAACAATAATATGCATTATGTGGAATTATGGAATTGATTAGACCTGAACACTCTAATTTTACAAAAAATAAATAAAACAAAACAAACAACAACCTCACCCTGCTTGGATTTGCCTATATTCTTAGACCCTACCTTAATAATTTTTAGTTAATTAGGACTTGAATTGGTAATATTCCACCAATATTGGACTGCAAATCAGGTTGTGGATTACATATAACAACAACAACAATAATAAACAGTGGACCACCTAGTTAGCTGCTACAAACAACAGTGTGACAAAGTAGCAATGATGGTTGCATTGGAATATCTACAAGAAGTATCATTTGCCACAGGCAAGAACTATGGGACCATAAATAGAGTATAGAAAAAGTAAAGTAATAGAAAATGAAGAAGCTAAAGTATTCTGGGACATTAAAATTCAAACAGCCAACATCTACCACATAACACCCCAGACTTAACAATTGTTGATAAGAAAGCCAAAATACTGTATTTTTTGCACTATAAGACGCTCCAGACTATAAGACGCACCTAGCTTTTGGGGAGAAAAACAAGGAAAAAAATATGCCTTTGCCTCCCAGCAATTTGCCTCCTTGCAGAAAACAGTAAACAGCCTGGTCAGCTTCAGCACAGCTTGATTTAGCATGAGCAGCTGATTGGCGGTTGGATTGATCTCCTGGAATACCGCTGA
Source organism: Psammodynastes pulverulentus (assembly GCA_025802295.1). Taxonomy (NCBI): domain Eukaryota; kingdom Metazoa; phylum Chordata; class Lepidosauria; order Squamata; family Psammodynastidae; genus Psammodynastes; species Psammodynastes pulverulentus. The sequence continues at coordinate 101,079,726 of JAOYMU010000192.1, read as the reverse complement.
TCAGCTGTTCCAGGCTAAGGGGATTGCCGCCATCCATCGCCACCGCGTATCACTGCCTCCGCGTGCCCCATTTTCGGCCTCCATGTGTCCCATTTTGGGGGTGGCAAAAACAGGACATGCAGAGGCTGAAAATGGGGCACGAGAAGGGAGCAATGGATGGCGGCAATCCCCGCAGCCTGGAACAGCTGATCAGCGGTATTCTGGGAGGCCGATCCAATCGCCAATCAGCTACTCGTGCTAAATCAGGCTGTGCTGAAGCTGACCAGGCTGTTGCTGCAAGGAGGCAAATTTCTGAGAGGCAGATTTTTTTTCTTGTTTTCCTCCCCAAAAGCTAGATCTGGAACGTCTTGGTCTGGAGCATCTTATAGTGCAAAAATATGGTAAATATTCCAGAAGTTTATAAATACTGTATAGAATTTGTAGAAAGGCTTGGTTTTTTTTTAAAGTTATTTCATAGGTCATTTCTCAGTATATTATCTATTCAGAAAGTTTTGCAAACAGTAAAAATATTCAGTGCATTTACATGAACATGACTTAGAACTTTCCAGCTAAACTAGATAAATAAAATATCATTTCTAAAAATATTTTTAAAAGAACTAAACCATAAAGATATTTCATTTTGAGCTAGAAAAGTTTCATTTGTGGAGAAAAAAGAGCAAAATCAAATTGTTTTTAAAATCCGTTTAAATTTTTGGGCAATTGAAATTCTTACCTCCTTGGATCAGAAATTCCATAACATACAGAGTTACCAGTCATAAGCTGGCCTGTGACCAGCATCTCTGAGGCAGATCTTAATGCGTAGGAAGATAAACTTTCGAGTGTAGGTGTATTGTAAGCGGTCCTTCAGGTTGAATGTTAATAAACGGAAACTAAGAGCATGACAAGTACTGTACTATAGAGATTGCTACAAAAATTGTTTTGTAATAACGAATAAAATTTGAATTGCTGTAGGCACCAACACAGACATGTTCTTCCATTTCCTCTATCTGTAAACATTAGTTAATCTTTCCTTCTACTTTAAATCATGTAAGTGTTTCAGGGACAGTCAGAGGGAAGGATTTCCATGTCTGTCAGATAGTTTCAAATCAAGATCATCCAGCATTACATTAAGCCATTATATTGTGATGGAAATGAAGTGAAGCATAATTTACACACTGCCCCTCTCCTCTCTTTTACAGTCAGAATGATAAGGAAAAAATGTCTTTTTTTTAAACTTAGCATGTCTTTTTCCTAAAGCAAACTTAAATAGCCATGGTTTTCAAGGCAGTTTCAATCATGCATTACAAAGATAATTTAGTTCAACAAACCTGACACTCTGCAAAACTCTGAGCAATGAAAAACCAAAGAAAAATAGTCGAGTATCTTTGTGATTATTAGAGAGAGGAAGAAGGGAGCATGTATCCAAATAGCTCTTTGTTATTTGTATTTGTCTGAAATATTTATAAATTGCTGTTCCTCTCCCTATTTGCCAATCCCTCTACGTGTATACATTTATTGGTAATAATCCTTGTGCTACAATGGCAATCGGGACTGGAAATTCCATTGCTAACGACATTATTGTAAAGCAATACATCACATACCTGCATTGCTTAGCAACAGCAATTATGAGAGTTCTGATTGCCATTGTTAAATAAGAACCAGGTTTGTCATTAAGGACTTCATGTGATTTGCGACCTCTGTTTTGTTTTTTTGCCAGCCTCGCCATTGACAGAAACTGACAGGGAACATCAGAAATCATAACTATGTGACTGTGGTTTGCATTAATGTCATAATTGTGAGCCAGGTGCCAAGTACCCAGATCACCATGGCATGAAGGATGCTGCCACAGCTGGAACTCTGAGAATCCATCATAAGTTCAGTACTGTCGTAACTTTGAAGGATTGTTGGACAAATGGTTGTAACCTAAGGACTATCTATATAGCCAATAATAAAGCCAAAATTGGGGAGGTGCATCCATCCTTGCCATTCTTAATCTCTTGGTGGCTTTCAGTAACATTGACTACTGTATCCTTCTCAGTCAGCTCCTGGACTTGGGAATTAGAGGCACTGTTCTTCAGTTCTCTTCCTGCCTTTGGGCTGATTCTGATCCGTGTTGGTCAAGGGGAAGAGGTTAGTCCCAGGCCCCTCCTTTGTTGGCTCCCTAAAGGGCTTAGTGCTATTTCCCTTCATATTTAATTACTACATGAATTTACTTGGTGAGATTATCTAGTTTGGGGTTTGGTATCATCAGCTTGCTAATGATATTCAGTTATATCTTTTGACGCCAGGGTGGCAGACAAGCTGTCAGTGTCCTTCCCTGGTATCTGGAGACTATGAGGGCCAGGATGCGGTAAAGCCACCTTCAAACTAAATAGCTATGGGTCTAAGGCCCACCTAGATTCAGGGAGACTTATCTTTGACCAAGGATGGGGTTGTATTCCCCACGTAAGGTTGGTATGCATCCTGAAGGTTTTTTGGGACTCACAGTTTCTACCCAAGTGTCAGTTGTGGCAGTTGTGGCCTTTGCACAGGCCTCTTTTGGTATGCCAGTTTTGTGCCTTTTCTTGCGTAAGTCACTCAGGCTTTAGTCACCCACAGCTGAACTTCTGCTGTGCATACTACATGAGGCTACCCTTGAAGATCTCGCAGAATGTTCAGCTGTTTCACAATGTAGCAGCATGGTGATAGGCGTGCTTTGGTATTCCCACATGATAACGCTGCTCCATAAGCTGCGCTGGTTATCAGTTTGTTTTTGGGTGTGTTTTAAGGTGCTGCTTATGAACTATAAAGCCATTTTAATAATATTAATTCTTTTGTTGTAGTACACAGGTGTCAAACTCAAGGCCCAGGGGCCAAATGTGGCCCGCCACGTCATTTTATGTGGCCCGCGAGAGCTGCA
>JAOYMU010000192.1:100997078-101014233 GCA_025802295.1 Psammodynastes pulverulentus | reverse complement strand
GATGGTCTTTAAAACTTGATTCCCCCCCCCCCTCAAGTCTTGGATAGGCACATCATGGGCTTCTGTCAATACTCCCGATTAAACCTTTTTCTCTCCCTCTGATTCTGCATGTTAGTTTGAATGTATTACTGTTTTAAAGTTGCATAAATCTCCAGATATTTATACCTTACAACAGGGGTCCCCAACCACTTTCCCACAGCCCACTACTAGGCCTTGAGCTATTTGGAACTGGGCCTGGGAAATGGCGGGCAAACGTGTGCACATGTGCATTCTCACTTGTGCAAGCAGGAATGCATGCACACCTGCTCCATTTGCATGAGTGATGAGCATGTGTGACTGCTGCTTGAACAAATGGAGCTGCTGCACATTTGCTCATTGCTCACGCAGAACTATCCCCTCTCCTACCCCCCTGCCTGCCTGCAAGATCAGAAAGGTTGGAGAACTCTGCCTTAGAAATATGAAAAATAAAGAAAAATAAAGAACTCTGAGTTGGGAAATGTTAAAAATGTTGAGAAACCATAGATCTAACCTAGAGAAAAGGCAGATATAGTATGAGAACTTTATTTCTTTTACAGAACAAAAGCAAGTAACATCAATAGGATTTGTGAGATACAAAATGCACCTTGGATTCACAGATATTTAATTTTGGATCATTTTCCTCAATAAATAATGAATAAGTATAATGATTTTGACCAGTGGTGGCATTTATAGGTTTGCACCTATTCACGAAAACCGGTTGCTAACTTTCTAAGCAGTTTGGAGAACCAGTTGTTGGAAGAAATCTTTTTCTTTTTTTCCACTTTACAGGGATAATCCTGAAAGGCAGGCAGCAAGGAAACATTCTGTTGTTTCTAGCCTAATCTTTATTGCCCTGCTTACAGAAAGTGCCTCTTAGTTAACCCATATAACAGCTAAAGGTTCTTGGCAGTACGCCCAAACTTACTGTCGCCTGAGCTCCACCCAGTCACTGATCACCCAGCCACGCCTACCCAGCTGGTCATTAGGGCAGAGAACAGGTTGTTCACGTATTCGAATCCCATGATTTTGACTCATTTCTTTAATTGTAGTCCCATTACCTAGTTTTAGACCTTGTGCGGAGAAAAGATCACATTTCAGGTCACATTTGCAGAAATACTGGAGGTTCACAAACTTTTAAGCACCACATCAACAGATGTTGTTAATCTAATAATGCAGTTGTTCTGAATGCATTAGGAGCTTTAAGTGTATAAGAAGTGGGACAGCTATTATTGATCTCATATGCTACCATCCTGTGCCAGATAGCTTCACTTCCTGTCACTACCTTTTCCATACAGATTCAGTGCCAAACAGTATGATTGAAGCTCTCAAGGCAAGAATCAAATTTTCTTAGACCAGGCCAAAATGTTACATAAATTCTTACCAGATATTTTCTGCCTACAAGGTCAGGAAGAATCCGTCAATTTCTGTTGATTCAAAAAGGAAATAAGACAAGTCCTAGAATGTGTATCTTGGGACTTAACTTCTTGCTTGCAGTGCAGAACTATGCTGTTACTCACCAAATACAGGGCCATGGTTCTAATAGGTTCTGTGAAATCTGACAGAAAATCAGACATATATACCAGTGGACTTGATATAAATACTGAGCGCCTTCGGGAGGTAGAGGCAGGTAGCATAGAACAGGTAGAAAGCCAAAAGTATAATTGTTTCCCCCTCCAAATTATGAGTGATTGGTGAGAGTGGGAAAAACAGTACACTCAATTAAATTAGAACAGATTTTTTAAAAAAGTATTTCACAATGCATGCATATAGAATGCTCTAACCTAAACCTGACTATAGCCTAGCCTAAATTACATGGGAAGAAGTAAATTCATATGTGTTAGCCAAAACCATGGCTATTACCACGACAGTTTCAGGTTTGCAGGGCCCTTTCTAAAACATGCATACTGTGTTTCGGCTTGTGGGGGTCCTCTCTCTTCAGGGAGCATAAAACCAAAGGCAAAAAGTATGTAACAATGAAGCTACCTTTCGAATATGCACTTCAAAAATTAGACCAATTGTCTAACATTACCAATAGCTTCCTTTTTGCCATTCCAGCTTTCTTAAGAATACAGTGAACTACAGAACTGCACAATCTGTCAATAAAGTAAGCTTATTTTGAACTACTGTCCATATGACTCAATTTGTCAGTAAAAACTGCCACCAGCGCTGTGCTTGCAGAAAAATGTCCATAAATGCATTATTGCGACTGGCAGATCGATGTCTATAATAAAAACAAATAGATTTAACAAGTGCTTGCTTTTACGAGTTGTGCTATTGGTAGAACGTGCATTCAGTTTCACCCCTCGACTTCTGGGAACGGGCAATGCAGACTGCATTGGATAGTTTGCTGACTCTACAAGTGCTGCAAACGAAATTTTTCTAACATGGGAGATCTTTAAATATATAATACACTGACATATATACAGTTTAGAATGTGCACATATGATAGATATACTTAAGATTTAGCTCATTTCATGGGTTTCTTTAAATATGCAGATTTGTCCCTATGAATGGGTAACAATTTCTTTCGTCAAAATAGTTTGAAGTCTACAATAAAATAGCTGCATCACGGCTCACTATGGTTGATGATGATGCAGAAAGGAACTGCATTTTGTTCCCATGAGACTGATTCAACTACTCTGATTGAACTGAGAATTGAGAAAAACCACTGCTATATAACCTGAGTTTTTAACATTCAACACATGCATTAGGATGCCATCTTTTATGTTAGTGGTCTCCAGGACAGTATAAGGAATAGTCATATGGTCTTCAAAGAAAGCAACATTCTTAACATTATAATATATACAGTAAGATAAACTACTCTGTAACAGAAGCCTGTACTTATATACACATACGCAACTCCCACTGAATGCCATAAATTTACTTTCCAGTAAAAGACTATCAAACACCACTTACTTTTTTTTTCTAATAGAAATTAGTCTGATCCCAAATCAAGAGTGCCATCAGAGACTAACTATATTTGCATCAGTAGCATTTGTAACTTGTTATCCTAATACCTTTCCAGTCAGGCCCTGGTGCTTTGTGTTTAAGCAATCCCTGATAGCCTTCCCAGTGGGCATGAACTTCTCCTTCAGGCTACTACCGCTTTAGTGATGCCATTAACTGATTCTCTACATACCGTAAGCATTAAACAGTAGTGACAAGTTAATTACGGACTTATCAGGAGATAAAGTAGCCACAGTAACACAAGTTACTATAGAACTAGTATAGCTTCCTATAGAGTATGGTGCAGTAGCTGCATAAGTAGTGTAATTAATTTGTCATGGATCAGACTGTAGATAACACTTGCTGAGGCCAGCTTCCAAGCAAAGCTATTTTACCCAAACCTTTAAATATATGTTTTATTTTGGAAACCTGAAGTCATATCAAAGAAATACTCATTAGCAGCCTAAGCAACTGACTCATTAGGTAATGTGTAAACACTAGACAGATAAATCCCAGAGCAGGATCATACCTGATTGCCTGGCCATTTATGTAGTAATGTTTATTAATATTATTATTATTAAATGAATTTTAACACATCTTGTAGGATACAATGAAATGAAAAGGCAGTTTATAGGAAAAAGAATAACATTTTGACACTGAGATTTCATAATTAAATATTATGAACTGTGAACAACTAAAACTTTATTAAAGAACCTGAAATACTTTCCCTGCCCCAATAGTAAATAATTTATTTGGTTCCTATTTCTCTTTCCAACATGATCTGAAAGTTATGCTACAATCTTTTGAGATAAAACTGTGCAGATTAATGCTGAAGACAGGAAATACCAATGAAGGCTAGTTTAGCGACTTCATCTTAAGATCTCTCTCTCTCTCTCTCTCTCTCTCAATCTCTCTCTCTCTCTCTTTGTGTGTGTGTGTGTGTGTGTGTGTGTGTGTGTGTGTGTGCAGCCATAAAATAGAATATTATATTTTCACATAAATGAAATATATTAAGCAATATATTCATGTACCAAAATACAGGTTTTCTAAAAGCTACAAAAAGCAAGACTTTGTTTGAATTCCTGTGCTGAGTACTTAAAGATCACTTCTTCATGAGTTATATTGTTTCATAAACAACTTTGTGGAAACTAGAAGATTTGTTCCTGCCAACCTGCCAAATCTTTCAGAAGATTTGGTCTGAGAAAGAAAGAATTCAAGGCTTTTCTTGTTCAGAGCAAAGTCTAACAAAGCCATTTCTGACAACCACAAAACAAAGCAGCACCAAAGAGTAAAAGGCAGTTTTACTGAAATATGCATTCTGTATATCAAACTCTATTTTATATTAGTATATTTTCATAATTTTATATTTTAAAAACTCAGTATTATATTTTGAGAAAAATCCACCCATATTGTATTGAGTTAAGGTTTCCAGGTAGCTTGTTTTAGTTGTATATACAAACTAACTCTTCATGAACCAACACATGACCTTATGAAGAAATCATGTCTTATAACAATCTGAGTCTTTTGAAAATGTATATTTAAAACAGAACAGGTTTTTTTCCTACATTCAAATTTCTAGAAATATTAATTATAGCCCCAAATCTTATTCACCATGATTACAGTCTCAGATCTTCTTCACCATAATAACTTTGACAAATTTGACAAATTTAGATAAAATCTATCTCACTCTCACAGTGACTCTGGCTATCATTTAAATATTCGCCGCTTCACTGCAAGATAGGCTGCCCTTATAGGCTTTTTTTAATATGTTAATCATAAAAAGTATATCTATCTGATAAGTCAGGAGTGTCAAAGTTGCGTCATCACATCGTCATCACGTGACGTATAGTGACTTTTTTCCCCTTCGCTAAAGCAGGGGTGGGCATGGCCAGCGCATGACGCATCCGGTCCATGGGCTGCGAGTTTGACATGTTTTATTCAGTTGTCTGAGTAAAAAAAACCAAAGTTCTAGTTACCGTATATAAAAAGAAGAAAACTTCAGCAATTGCTATAATGCTGAGACTATCAAAATCTAAACGTATTTGAAGTCAAATTTAAAGACCATAATTGGATAACAAAGCTGAAGGTTGTTGCAACAGCAACAATTAATGTTTTTCATTTAAAATTATGTTTAATTAAACATAAGCACTCTAATTTGTATGATTTCAGAATTCCTATGCTATGTTATTGCTCTTACAGTTAAGCAAATAAATAATTATTCACTATTTCATACATAATAAAAATCAAGTTAATTCATAAAGCAACTGCTCAAACAAATCAAACTATATTGCAAAATGCTTACTGAACTATAAATTAACGTGTTTAATCACATTTGCCCAATTGTTTAAAAATGTCAAGAAATAACACTGGAAAATTGATTTTAATCAATGATATAAAATAAGAGTTCTCATGATTTAAATCAATTATTTAAATCACCTTGATTTAAATCACTCCTACTTGTGTGTGCCACATCTGCATTTTTTTATGCAGAGTGGTGGATTTCTTATGAATTGGAGAAAACTGATGTTTTCATTAACTGAAGTGAAATTAAAAGCCATGGATTTTATGTCTTTGTGAAACATCTTATGGTTATACGTCTTTTGCTTACAGCTCATTTAATTCAAACTTCTTTAAATTTAGTTTGATATAATAAAAACAAAATATTGACATAAATGTAATCTGCAATTTTGAATCCCTCAGTATGTGGCATTCACATACTGAATGGAGAAGCACATCTGCAAATAAGCCAGGCCACTCCATTCATCAACCAACTTTGAGTTACCACATTTTACTACTGGTAAACAAGGAAAGGTAGCTAAACCTTTGAAGAAATAAACTAAGAGTGGTGAAAATGTAATACTAATGCACATTCTCATTTTTTTTCCTATCTACCCAGAGATGCTCACATGGAAGTTTGCTTGTTCCGATTAAAAAGTCTATCTCAAAAAATTATTTAAGTATAGACCTCTTTGGAAAGCCCAATATAGTCTGCTCTAGATACCAAGCCAATGAAATACCCTCACTTCCCAACATCATAAGTAAACAGTAAAAATAAGCCTGTAAGCGAATCTAAACTATTACACTTTTCTCTCAAGATCCAGACTCCCCCCACTCAGCATTGGACAAAAAATAATAATCTAAACATGTCAGGAAAAGCTAGGAAGATGAAGGAAACTGTGATGGATTGTTTTCTGTTTCAGCGGGTTTTTATTTTTCTCTTAGCAGGATTACTACACCTACTATATCCAGTGAGTTTTGTTTTTCAAGTTGATATTTCAATATTCTACTTTGGGAATGGACAAGCCATCCCCAGCCCAGAAGCTTGAGGAAAAATACCGATGCATTTTGAAGCAGGACCATCACCAAATGTTGGGAATAGTTCATATGTGTGATAATGAGAGCAAGTCAAGACATTGGAAGCAGATACTGAAAGGAGCCAGGGCTGAAACAAGTGGATATTCCAAGTGTTATTTAATGGTTAAAAAAGGCCTTGATCTCTTGGTTCCATCAGTTCTGACCATTAGGTCACTAGATGTTTCAGGCTCTCCTTACCTGCCTCCTACCTAAGAAAGTACAGGTAGTGCTCAATTTACAATTGAGCCCAAAAGTTATGTTACTGAGTGAGAAATTTAAGTGAATCTTGCCCCACTTTTCTTGCCACATTTGTTAAGTGAATACGGCAGTTGTTAAATTAGTAACACGGTTGTTAAGTGAATTTGGTTTCCCCATTGACTTCGCTTGTCAGAAGGTTGCAAAAGGTGATCTCATCACCACGGGACACTACAACCGTCATATATGTGAGTCAGTTGTCAAGTATCTGAATGTAAGTCACGTGCCCATGGGGATGCTGCAATGATCATAAACGTGAAAAATGATCATAAGTCATTTTTTCAGTGCTGTTGTAACTTCAAACGGTCACTAAGTAAACTGTTGTAAGTCGAGGACTACTTGCAATAATTTCTCCTATCTGTGAACTCCCGTCCCCTCCATTTTTCTTCAGAAATTCCTTTTTGCAGCAGCTGTAAGAAATGTTTGGTAATTCATAGGAGGTAGTAAAGATTATGTCCTGCAGCATGTTAGAAGACTGATGATGTAAGGGCATCTGTAGGTGGAACCAAAATAGCATGCCACATGCATAAAAATGGGTCAGGGCTTTGATCGTACAGTTACAACTGTTACCGTGCCTTTTTTGACCTTCCAATGGATGACCCTATGGTGTACAGTGTTATGATTCAGAATGCATACTAGTCCTCCATCCAAACTGTTGTGCTCCATATTAAAGCAAATAACTAAGATGTTAGCTGGTCAAAAGATATTGTATTCAGCATTTTGTATACAATACTATTGGATAACATATGGTGTGAAATTTCTCAATTTTACCTGTTGTATACATCAGATAGTCTTGATATCCAATAGCGTTGCTATCACTTTATTTTTGTATTCATCCAGATATTAAAATCAGAAGCAACCACTTCAACGTATACTTACATTTTGCTTGTTCTTTGGTGTTCTGGAAGTCCATCTTTCAACTTATAGGAGGTTGTTCAAGTGAGCATGTAAAATTGTAAGGCTATGTAAAAGGGCTATCACTGTATCACTTTTTCTATGACACCTACAGTCAATTCAATGTACACTATACCTTGGCTAGTTATCTTTCATTATAATTCTAATGTTATGGTAGCTTTAAAATTAGATTGTCTGATTTCCTCATTTTTCATTCAGTCACTGAATGTGATCTTAAGCATTTATCTTGTTCTGTACTGTGAAACTTTTGATACATAAAATTTTTTAGAAGCATATCAACATTTGTGGAGTCTCCCTGATGGGTATCATCTTATCTCAATTGTTCTCCTGGTACTAATGGCAGGAAAACACCAGAACAATTGCCAAATTCTCTTTAATACTGAATGAACTATTTTAATCTCCAATAATAAACCTTCTATTAATTTGATCACTTTTCATAGAGCAACATTACAATTGATGGCAGCCTAAGAACGTCCCATGCTTGATTTTCATGTATGAACCTCACCTTTGTTTGAAAGACACTTAATATATATAAACTCAGTGGATTTAAAGTTTACACCAACATAGTAATATTGATATATTTCCAAAGCTGTGTCTGATATTCCAGGACTGAAATTGCTGGCTTGCTATTCATCTTGTTCTTTAATATGATCCAGTGTTAATAAGATGGCTAAGTAGCAATAAGTATCTTCTCATTCACCTTCTTCCTTTTATAAAACTCTTTTCATCCTCCATTAAGCTCTTGTTGTCCCTGATGAAAAATATACTTTGCTTCAACTAAGGGCATTTATTTAGTCAGAGAAAAATTAGCTGCATAACTGCATAACTGTTCAACTGTATAATGTGTTCAAGCATTGGTGGAAATTCATGTTTTCATTTCTTGGTTTACATAGTGAAATGATCCTCTTTTGCTTTGTTCTCCTTCTTTCAAGGGTTATTCTAGCTGCTTAGCAAACAACAGGTGAGCTGTACCAGCTGGTAAGGCAATCCAAGGAGGAAATGTTTTTGCTGCCACCTGCATGCTCTTGAAAGTCTACTTCTAATATTCAGCAATATCCAAAATAATATGGTAAAATGACATGGCCTTCAGGTTTTTTTTTGCAACAGTTAAGTACTTCCTTCATCATGAATGTATACTAAAGATTGAGTGTTAAATAAAGTATACAAAACCAGGGGGATCTATAGAAATATGTTCAACATAACCCAACCTTCACCCACTTGTTGCTGTCAAGATGTGTTGAGTTTCAAACAACATAATCATCAACCACTATAAGGCTATGCTACCCAGGAAATATAAGAAGTGAAATCCAACATCCTTAGAGGCCACGAGATGGATTAAAAGATTGATATCATTTTTTAATCCATTGTGCTTATACCTATTGTCCAGTATCATTCAGATAACATAAGCTAGGTTAGCCAAACCATTAATAAAGTACTATTAATCAGTTAATAGTTTTTTGAGGCATCCAATCATCACCATAACTGATGTATTGGATTATTAGTTTGAAGACATTGGCTTGAGCCAAGATCTAAGGATATTATTTGATGATTCCACAACTACATGTTCAAACCACTGAATATATATTCAGTGAAATGAGAACTGCATGAAGACTCTTAACAGTTTACCTTCTGCATTCCATCAGGTGGCTTTGTCATGATGGCAATAAATAGGTTCAATAGTCTTGAACCGATGAACAGGTTAACCTATGTCGCATGAGAAGAGATCTTGCTATCTTTTTAAACCCTGAAAAATCACTACATTCATTTCAGTAAAGCTATTTGAAATTATCTTTATAATTAATTTTCACATATTAAGTTATATAATTGACAACTGGCTTTTGGACACTGCGATTTTTGATAATTTGTGTCTATGTATTGTTTTGCTTACAGCTTATCTAGTTTATCCAAAGTACAGTGTGACAGAAAGAGGCTTTTGCGTGGAAGGTCTCCTAACATTTGGCATAGGAAGTATGCAAAATGCATCTCTTCAATGGGAGAGGCAGGGTGTCTGTAGTTATTTGTATTCTTTTTTCTTTATGAAGTGAAAAAAGCTAATCTTTAATTAATAACAAACTGAAACTCCCATGAGCTCCTGGTTTCTTGCGAACAAGCAGTAATTGTTTACAAATCTGCCACAGACATGCACAAGGCTCTAAAACTTCAAAGGAAATTCATTACCCAGCTCCAAATTCTTCAGATTGTTTCCCCATTCAATTGAATCATAGTTACGGACCTCATTATGAGAATCTATTCTCATTCCTTATTATCTCTCTCACACATACTTTCCCTCCCTCCCTCCCTTCTCCATCCCCACCCCCTCACTCACTCTCACACAAAACACTCAGATTGCAATAACATTCTTCTAGTCCAGCCTGGGTTTCTTCTGATTACTTTTTTTAAGCACAACTGTTTCCAGCACATGTAAGTGATGTCCATAGGTATTACAAGTTTTTCAACTGAAAAATATGGAAATAAATCACAGAGAGAGCCAATTATGCATTTTTCAGTTGCCCAAAATGGTTAAATGATCTAAAAGTGAATGAAGTACTAGTAGGCATTAAAAAGAAAGGTGATGAAAAAAAATAGTACTATGTAAATTGCAATATATAAATGTTACTTGAGAGTTAATCCCAGTAATGTGACTTTCTATTCAAGTGAGATAATTTATTTTAAAGAAATATAATTTTCAGCTGGCTAGATATGACATTTTCTTTCTTACTCGAAGTTTTGTTTAGATACTATCATCTAAGTATCTTGAATTTTTGCAATGTTTACTTAGAATGTTCTTTTAAAAAATTAAAAATATCTGCCCCCCCTAACCCCAACACTCTACATATGTGTTAAAGCCAAAGTTAAATGGAATATAATTTGTTCAGTCAACGTTTCCCACCAATGCTAGGACACCATATTGACTAATCAATGGGATTTTACCCCCTTCCTAAAATGGAAATAATGCACAAAATCATCAGGTAGGTAAATTTTTCTGTTTCTAGCACGTTTAAGTGATGATGTATGTCCCACTGCCCCATGGCAAAATCTGAAAACTTTTCTCAGTGAAATCTCAAAAGATTTCTTCAGAAGTGGTTGGATTCTACCTCAAAGGGTTACTGGAGAGAATAGAAAATTAATAAAAATACCATGTAGTAGTGAAGTCAGCTTTGATCATCTATGTGGGGAGAAGGGATAGAAACCCTTGTTTAGGAATCATAAATGACTATCATATTGTCTTGTTTTGCTGATCCTGTAAAGAAGGAAAGATGATATCTTCAACACTTAAATATTTATCCAAAACTAGAGACTAAATTGCATATTTCAAAACATAGTTATGTGGAATTATGCTAACACTACATCTCTTTGATCGAGCAATGGAAGACTTTTCCAGCAAAAAAAGGAGTGTGTGTGTGTGTGTGTGTGTGTGTGTGTAGGGAATCTCATTCATTTCTCTCAGCATTCCCAAAGAGGAGATGAGCAGTCTAGGGCCCAGCTAATGGAAGAAGTGAAGATGAAGAGATATTTGCATCAATACCCAGACAAGCAGAGATTAACACCAAAATTAACACCAGATAAATAATCAAGTAGTAAACAATATCCTAATCAAGGCACTACCAAGGAGCACACATCACCCCCCCACTCGACTCTAGCACCAAAGGTGTTACCTAGCCCAGTAATTAAACATCTACACAAAAATAACCAAGCTCAGGAGCACCAAAGCCCTCCCCTCCCCCATTCAGTTCTGAGCTACATATAGTCTCTTCTAATAATATTTGTAACTCTTCTTTTCTTGATCCTTTTAAAAAGAAGTAGTTTCACTTTCCAAAGAGCAAAACAATCTAGAATAGTTCAAGGGCTGGTTTAAATGGTTCCTCTTCCAGGAGATATGATAGAAAGTGGGAGGTTTCTTCTGTCCTGTGCCTAAACCCCCATTGTCTCCATTTTTCTTTCTTTCACCATCAGAACTCTAATATTAGGTGGGAAAGGACTCCAAGATTGAAGCTTTGTCTTCAACTCTAACTCCCGTTCTATTGTTTGAACCCTGGAATGCTTTCTCAAGGACTTGAGATTGCAATTTAAGACCTCCAATTTCTCTTTGTTGCCTTACTGTTGAATTGAATTGGCAGAAATAACTTTTATATGGAATCTCTGATGAAACTAAGGGTCATAGGAAAATATTTTTTTTCACTTTATTTGCTCCTCTAAAAATACATTTTATTAATTTTGACAGATTAATAAAAGGGAAAGGAATATCAATAGAGTATTTGGATGTGGCCCCACATCTTTCCTATGGGCTAGCAAACCTTTTATAACTACTTTCCCCATAGTTAATGAGTAGTATTAAGAAGTAAAAAAAAGTTAGAAAAGATCTAAAGATAAAATATACCCAACATCTTACCTATTAATTATGGAAAAGGCAGACAGTTATAATATATCATTTATTACAGACCTATTTTTATACAAACCATTAGCATACATTTGAATTTTATAGGTTCAACAATAAAAAACTGAGAAGCAAAATATTTCTTGATAAATGTTTTCTACTTTAATTCCTTACCTGCCAAACAGAGTTAACAAATTCAGATTAAAACATGTTAAATCACTTCTTGCTTTATATTCTTCCAATTTTTACAATTGGCAACTGAATACTTAATTGATCTCAGCTTGCAAATCTATATTCTCAACAGAAAATTTTGAAAATATTCTAGGTTTCAAGTCTCCTTGATGTTGGTTTGTTGCCTATTGATTGCACTCATGATCTTCCAGTTCCAGATATCCATGGCTTCCCAGTTTTCACCAAATTGCATTCATTCTATTGAGGCTCCCCAAGACTTTTCTTCTATATCTTGTATTTCCATCTCTGTCCTTTACCTAAAGTTCATTTTTTTCCTTCCATTCAGTCATGTCTGATTCTTGGAGACTGTCTCAACCAGTTCCTGCAGTTTTCTTAGAAAGGTTTTTCAGAAGTGGTTTGTCATTGCCTCCTTCATAGGGCTGACTGGCCCAAGGTCATCCAGCTGGCTTTGTACCTGTGGTGGAACTAGAACTCATGATTTCCCAGTTTCTAGCCTGATGCCTTAACCACTACAGTAAACTGACTCTAAACTTTCCAAACACATATATAATTTTGCAAGTTGTTTAAAGAAGTGCCATTGAATTACATTTGTGGTCTTGGAGATTGTTGAAAAATTAAAGGCAAAATACAGACTGGCTTCTTCCAGCAAAGGATAAGATGGCCTACAAAGGAAGTGCTCTTTGAACATAATTCCAGATTACAGCTGGGAGGTTCTGAAGTGGGGCTGTCAGTGTGTCAGCTTTGACACAGTTTTTCTATCTGACCACACATTTCTGAGAACTATTCAAAAAGCATGGATGTTTACCTTTAAAGTTATTTGAAACTTGGAACCTGGCCATTTAAAGGACTGCCATTTCCACTTACAAACCTGCCCGTAAACTGAGTTTTTCTCAGGTCTACCTAAATTTATCAGTAGCATTGTCTAAATGTTTGGTTTTTATCTGCTGCCTTGATATTCTTACATTCTAATGGAGCCAGTTATTAGTTTTATTGTTTATATATTCTGTTACTTTAATACACTTTTACATTAGATGCCCCCAGAAGATTTTTCAATAATCTGAGAGTATATTACTGAAAGTCACAGACGTGCTCTTTAAAATTAACTCAGTTTCTCTAGATGTTTGCCTCTAAATGAAATCATCTGTCATTATTCTGTCGTGATTTTTATCCTGCCTTTTAACTTATTTTTATCTGGCTCTTTTACTCATGTACAGTATTGTAATTGTATATGGCTTTTAGGTCTTTGTGTTTTTGACTATACACTGCTCAGAGTCAGATTGCCAGTGAGATGTTTGATATCTAAATGTGACAAATTTAAGAGGGGGTCCTAATTTCTAAGATCAATTTTTCAGGAAAGTGTCGGAAGATCAAGAAGGTGAACTCATGAATACTTTTTCTGAAAGACTGCATATGGAGCAATAAATAGTACAGCATACAAAGCAATCCTGACTTTTTTATTTTTTTAAGAAAATGTATATTGCCTTGCAGTCTTTCCCCTCTGATCTACATTCTACTATTATTCATAAAATGTTGGCTCAGTAGTTGATCTCTTTCCCTAGATTATTCTTACACATTGCTATGAATTCACAAAGACTTCTCTGTGATTTGAAGATGAAAGAGAATATAAAGAACACTCTGAAGACGCATTCTAGAAAAAATCAGTTGGGCTGTTAACAAGTGAAGGTGTCTGGGATCCTTTTATATGATTGTATAGTTTCCTTTCTGTTGGAAGTAATACATGCACAGCTGCATTTACACTCAGCTGGAAAGAAAAGCATTTTCTTAACTATTTGGGACCAGGAGGATTAATGATTCTACACACTGATGTAATACTGGTGAGAAACAGAACTGAATAAATTTTTTTGTAAAAAAATATTATTCATGGTTTCCAAGATTTTACAATTACAACATATTTCCAGGTATGGTATCTTCAGTTTTTTTCCAGGAGCAAACAAAACTTGGTGTGAGCTGACCCTTACATAATACATTTCTACAACGAGAAAGACATAATTTCTTCAATTATTTTCATTTAAACCGATTATGAATACCTTTTATACCTTCATTGTCTCTTATGATAGAGAAGGCTGATACTTTACTAATAAAAAGTAATAACAAAGAAGAAAAGATTAAATCTGGGTATGGATCTTTTAAAGTTTATGATTTAGGCTATATATAAGAAAGTGCACCTTGTGCTATGGTGTTTAAGTATGTGGAAATAGTTTGAATCTCATTTCAATTCCTCGGCACAAGAAGCAATCCTCAGACCATTATATAGAAACAGCATTTAATTTCATACAACAGTTATTTTATGCTGTCTTCCTGAAGCTCTTTCTTTTTTAAGAGCATTTTACAGGACGTTAGTACAATTTTAAAGCAAGCTGATTTTACAGGTACTGCATACAATAAGCCAAAGCAGTGGAACTTATGGGTGAACGGAAATGACAGAATTAATAGTTGTCCTGGTGTTTTGTGAAGCAACGGTTGTCTTTTCTTATTAGGCCCAAGATAATTAAGAAAGGGCCCCTTGAATTTGACACTTCTGAGGACAAACAACAGAGGCCCCGGAAATCTCACAATTATCCATTCCTGAAGATCAGATATGTCTGTCTAGAACATTCTCACTCATCTTTTTGGCATTTGCACATTCTTTGCCTAATCATACGGTAGTTAACAGAATTAGCCATTAATGAGTTTCAGTGGGTACAATATTAAATCAGTTTTACCATTTTTTTTCTTTCTAACTTCTTCTTTGATATCTTGGTATTTTTTTAATTACATAGTTTTATATAATACACTAGCTTTTCTATAAAGTACATAGTTTTTATTGTATCCTGAAGTATTTCTGTAAAATATATAATTTAATACAATAGTTATTTAAGTTAATTTTTATAGAAATAAATGCAAGTAGAAATATTAATTATTGTTTTATTAGAAAAAGTCAGTTGCAATTAAAAAAACTTAATAAAATTAAAATGAATTTATCTGTTTTACCAAAATAGATGGCATACACGATCGATTTCCCCAGTTCTCCAGAATCTGCATTTTGTAGCAGTATTTTCAGTAGTGCAACTAGCAAAGGTCCTTGGAATACCCCCATCTATTTTGAGGCATTGCTTTTACACAGGAATAGAGAAATTAGGTTAAAGGCTGGTCAAATTGTTCTGACAGGCAGTAATCATGGCTATATTATTATCCAAGATATGTATGAGGTTACTACCCACCAAATAATAAGCCCCATTGCTGGTTCCATCAAGTAAATCCAAACTGAGAAATTATGGTTGTTAATCTTGGAAGAAACTGATATATTTTGGGGTAGTATTTTTACTGTTTTAGTATTCTTATTCAATCCAAAATGGAAAAAAGAAACTATGGTTTTCTAATTTAGACAGTATTGGGATTAATTAATTATTTCCTCACTTAATCACAGTCCCAACACAACTGAAGAGACTGAATGCATTAAGAAAAACTTATCTCAACCTATTAAATTATTACAATGATTATATGAACCAAGCCATTTCTTTTTCAAAGTTATCTGCCAGAAAATCATTTAATTGTTGGCCATCTGCCAAACTAGCTGTTTATGGGATATTCAAATTAAATTTCTCTTTCATACACACATACACAAGCATAAAATAATAAAAAATTGTAGACTTTTAGGCTGGCACTTTAGAAGGGGAAGCCGACTCCAAACATCAAGTTCTCATTTCAGACCAAATGTTCTGTCATATGAATCAGCATTTGCTGAGACAAACAGTTGTTATTTTTATGTTAGGAGTTCCTTGAAGAAGTTTTGGGCACAACTGGCCTAGTGTGTCTGAGTTAACATGTTATGCTGCTGAGTTTCATGGTGGTCTTGAGCACCACTCAACAATCTCTGTAGTCCAAAGAACTCCCAAGCTGCTAGACATAATCAGGCTGTCAAGGTGATGATAATTACATTTCCCCCACCTACACGTTATTAACAAAATCCAGGTGCAGGAGGGAAGCAGAGCCAGTCATTTTGCCATGTTGCCTTTCTTGGGCCTGCAGCATCACCAGGGGGCATGTATGAGTGGTGATTACTGCTCCTATTTGATTATATGCATTATTCATCAAATTTGATTTTCATTTTTATTGTATCCTGAAGCGTGGTCTTCCAAAAGGAAGATCACAATCTGGCTTTTCAGTTTCTAAGAAAAGACTAAACAGCATGTGGTTTTCCTGGAATGATGCTATCAGTACTTATGGGGAATGGGGTGGGGGTGAGATACAAACACACATAAGCCTGAATCTTTCAAAAGCATAAGCATCTTTCTGTAATCTTAGTTAATTTTTGCTCCGCTTTAACAAGTTGAATAGATTAGATTCAGAAACAAATGATTCAACAATACCTTGCTACTAGCCTTTTTTAGGTTTATTTTGAGCCTTCTATGTAGGACAACGAGCCCAAGATATTTGGCTTCTTGGAACATTACTGAAAAGAAAAACTTTCCTCAGCTGAGCATGTAGTCCAAGCTAAGAGTATACAAAACGATCTTGGTGTTGTTAATGGTATTTATATCTATTCCTACATGTTTGGAAGAAATCCTTTTTCAAGAAAAAGGATCATGTCAGACAAACTTTGAGAGTTGGCACTTATGCAGTAGATGTATTGAGCAGAAATCCTAAACCATTTTGAAAATTGATTTAAACCAACTTAGGAAGCCAATTCATGGGTTTGAAACTAACTGTATGTTTCCCAAATATATTTGATACTCATGCTTCAGGCTACCTCTTTCAATTTCTTCAATTTTGATAGATTTTTCAGTTTAGATCTGTATAGTTTTCTGAATAAAAAAAGAATTAAGTGGTCTAATGTGTGAATTCAGCCACAGAGATTGCTAAATCATGGTTTACAGTTTAGCACTATGCCCAATTAAGGTTGTTATGGTTTATTTGGTAAACTTAATTGAACCATGAACATGATGTGTGAATCCAAACCCAGGCATTTAAAAAAAACAACAAATTAGCAAACAGATTGTGATTTTATTTTGGATTGTTTTGAACAGGGCTTTTTTTCTTCTGAGAAAGGTGCCGGAATGCACCCCCCCTCGTCGCGCTAAAAAACCCGGAAGTGATAGC
>JAOYMU010000192.1:100963818-100977479 GCA_025802295.1 Psammodynastes pulverulentus | reverse complement strand
ATGTACACTGAAGAAGGTATTTAATTTCGTTGTACAAGGTACAATGACAATAAAGTGAACTAACTAACTAACTAAAATTCTAACAATGTGAAATTTGGCCAAGGTAGAATACTTTGCTGCTGAATTTCTCTAGAAAGGAATGGCGTTTGGCTGAACTAAATAAATTGAATATTTTCCTACTGAAATCAAGATGATTTAAGTATATATGGTTGTATATTTCTTGTTATTGGTCACGTCTTCAAGTCTCAACAACACACAAGAATTTTTATGTGGTACTGACTTTTCTGGATGGCTTGCTTATTCATTCCATCTTTGTTCATTTTACTTCTAAATATAGTAGACAAATTTATCAGTTTTATCATCTGTACCTTTCTAGAGACTGAAACTATTTGATATAGGTGGTACTGGCCCACAGGATGGTAGACAGAACAAATATTGCTGGAGCCAATTTGACTTCATTTCCTTTTTTTAAAAAAAGGAATGTCCTTCATTTGACTGTTTTAAAGTAATAACTGCTGAAAGCATTCTCATCAGAAGACATGGGTTTTATACAGTTGCTTGGTATCCAGCTAAAGAAAGAATGAACATGTGCTGTCAAAAGCTCCAGATGAGCCAAGATGAGCTTTTGTCAATGAATGCCAGTATTGTTGCCTTTGAATACCTTTTAGCTGCTTTCTAAAAAAGAATATAAACGTGAGATGTTCATTGTTTCCATCTAAGGCTATTTGGCAAGAATTTTTTGCTTGGTGATTTTGGCTACTTTTCAGAACCTTGATAGATACATCATGCTTTTTCATGGACTGAACTATATAGCTGGTCAACAAAATAACAAAATCCAGTGACTTTATAAAATGTTGTGAAAAATTCATCAAATGTTGAGGTATATAAAACAATTGATAGAAAGATTTCTGATAAGTAAACTAAACCATACAGACAGTTTTAGAGGAAGAGGAACTGTTAAATCTGAGTGTCTGTTGAATGTGAATATATGTAATCATTGTCATTTGCATAATTACACAACTGTTGTTAATTGCATCTTTTGTGACATTTGTATCAGTAATAATTATGCAAATGACATAAATTTATACAATTTATATAAAAAAAATCAGTTACTTAATAATACAATGATATTAATTGTCCAGACTGCTTTGGAAATTTTTCTTTGTCTTGAAGTCTAAAGTAACATTTTATCCATTGAATTATTATCCATCCATCTGCTGAACCACAGTCCTGAAAATTGAAGTTTTACTGTATGTAGTAAACTCAAGATGCACTTTTCTTTATTTCCAAAAAGCATTGTCCAGCTTCCTTTCAGTCCCCTGTTTCTTCTTTCACTCTTTTATTTGGCCTACTTCTGCTCTCTGACTCTTCCTCAGGATCTCATGCCTTCAAACAGGGACCTTTTTATCTTGACATATTCTTTCTGATTTATAATACCTATAATCTACATTTATCCTATGGAGATCACTAGGAGGCCATACATAAAAACACTATACACTGTTAAAGATTTCCCCCCTTTCTCTAGGAGACGGATGGAAGTCATGTAAAACCTTATAGACGGGATCTACATAATATAAAATACGTATTTCTCTGTTCTGAGATCTTAAATCAGCTCTAGAAGATAGACTAAACTAGAAAAGAATGATTGGCAAAGATCATCTGGTGAACTTCATTTTTGAGTTGGGACCTGATCCTGGCTCTCTATAATTTTGGTCAACATTCTAACTATTACATTTTCTAATATTTTTGCTAACCTGCCAAAATGTTTGGCCTCCAGCTTCTCTTTATTTCCCTTACTCCCCTGACCCATCTCAATTGCCTACCTATTCAATGTTTTTCTTTGTGAGACCAATTATTAAAGTCTGGGTCTTTGAGACTCTCACCTATGTTTATAGTCCCATTTATTTATGGACCAATCTTAGCATTATATTTCCTATCAAGGGAATAGTTATGTAAATCAGAATGCATCAATTAATAGAAATAATTCAGGTCTTCAGGTCCTCACACATTCAATTTTTTTTATACCTAGATGATTTCGAGCCTTGTACAAACAAAATTATTGTATGTGGGCTGCTTGTACTGTATTTGGGTAGCTTCACTCCAGTACCTTTTGTTTTTGCAATGCATAGGTGACAGAGAAAGATTATGCCTCCTGCTTGATCCTGCAATTCTGTCAAATGAATACTGAATGTTCAAATATTGGGGGGGGGGGGCTTTTAAAAGATATGTACTAGTTTTATTATTGTATGCTGCCTACAGCCATACATTTTGAGTTGGGTAGCTGAAAATATTATTTAAATAAAGTAAACAAATCACTTGAAGAGTCACTCTTAAGAGTTCTTCCATTATATTTTCAAATAGAAATTGAGATTGAATGTGTATTTCCCAAGTGACTCAGCTTCCCCACACAGTACACAATTCTAGCTACATTGATACAGTTATGCAGAAGGAAAAAAAAGTGAACAGAGATAGTAACTCTCTGACATATCCCTTAGGAACATCTTAACATTCTACCTGAGCTGGCAAGATAAAAAGTAGGTCACATCACACACAGAGGACTGGATGGTGTATGTATAACATATGTCCAGGCACAATGACACATCTTTTGTACCTGATGGGAAAGTAAGAAGAGCAGCATCTAAATGGCAATCCATAAGCCCTCAATACATCCATATATAAAACTGCAATGTTATGTTCAGAATAAGAAAGATTACCCTGTTTCACTTGCCTGAATTTCATGGAATACATCATGAATTCACTTTCTAGCCCTTTAGACCAGTTGGATTATAATAAAAGACAAAGAAATCTGTTGAACTGGACAAAGCAAGGGTGGGTTTTTTTTTTAATACAGTGGGGATTTATCTGCACATTGCTCAAAGTAAAAAGTTCAAAGTAAAAAGTTGAGTATAATACAGAGAACATTATGTAATATGACATAGCAGACAGGGTTGCAAAAACAGCCATGCTGGAGAGAAATGGATACCACCAGCAGCATAATACTATAAGACTTGAAAAGATCAATACAGATCTATAATCAATTTATCTATTGAACTGTCTGAACAAAATATTATTCTTGTATCCAGACTGATAATTCATCAACCACCTGGACAAAATATAGCTCATCTGTATTGTAATTGGGAACTTTTTCCTACTGTTTATTACTTTGAGCTTTACTCTCTGGAACTATAACATGACATCAGCCTCTAGGTTTAGATTTATGCATAACTCTATATACAAGAGAGCAAACGGAGCCATTTTCTCTGAAAATAAAACTTGAATTTAGTTACTTGGCAAAGGATATGGAAAGAGGAAATCAGATGCTTGAAACCACCAGAAGAATATACTAGAAACTTTCAGAGCAATACAGGTGAAGACAAGAGTTAAAACAGGCATGCACTCAAGAGACCCTGAAGGATTCATAATAAATGCAGCATGTCTGGCACCTTCAGCGATAATTCACCAGAACCAATGTGTGTAGTATCCTCTGAGGTGCCTTGGATGAAGAGTCATGATATGCATTGCCACCTTGATCTACTGACCAGGGAGCTTACAAAATAGGTAAGGTACCTTCATTTTGTCCATCTTTTTCTACCCCCCTCTGATAAATGGGACAGAAGATATATATTCATCCTAGCTGTATCCACTCTCATAAAAAATATTGCCTTGCTCTTTTTTTGCTTCCATTTCTCTTGGATGGCCACATGCCAAGTTTAGGGTGAACTAAAAAATCTTGCACTCCCCTGTGCCCTGTGAAGATGCACCTGAGACAAGAATTCTTTTATCCTGATGGTCATGGTTTTCTGAGCAAGATACTTTACTTCCTTTTCAAAAGATAAAAGGTTCCCTTCTCATTCCATTTCAGAGATGAACCTTGCCACACCACCATTTGTTGGTGGTACACCATAGGGAACAACACCCCCCCCCGCTTAATTTATGGAATAATCTCTAACACAGAGAGCTTTGAAAACAATATTTTGGCTGTCCTTGTGCACTTGAAAGACAAGGTGCATGGTGGCAGCCTGAAGGAAGCTGCAACTTCAATAGACAGATAAAGGTCAGGATACAATGTGGAAAGGAGATGAGTTTCTGGCTGTAAGGCAAAAAGATTGGAAAAATGGGGGGGGGGAGCTTTTATGACTGATATTGCTCTTGCCTTGCTTTCAGATCTTGGAGAGCATCAAGGGAACAATTGATATTCAATATGGCATTTTTCCATTCATAATATATTTTCAGAAGCTGCCTAGATGGATAGTTATCTATCATTGATAGGAAGATAGTGTCTTTTATAAGATCTGAAAGATGAAGGTTGGCTCAGGGCAGGGCTATGCAACCTACTGTTCTTCAATGTTCTGAATTGGTTCAGTCACTTCTCATTCACTAGACTGGATGAAGCTAATGGAAGCTGAATCCCAAGACCATTAGTACGCATAGAATTGCCCATCCCCTGCCTTGAGGCACACAAGACAGATCACATGATGACCATTGTGCTCTTCAACATTTAACTCAGCTCTCCAATTCTTACCATCTCATTCTTGTGGCTAGTGCCTGATTATGTTCAACAGCAGACGTGGCCCTAAATGGGCAATTAGATACAGATATATTTTAATTTAGGTAGGAACACTAAAACTCAATCCTTCATCAGAAATTAAAGAGGAAAATTATATGCCATCACAGTTAAAGACTTGTTCTAATTTTACTATCCAGAGTTAATGCAAAGTGTATGGAGAGAGAAGCCTTGTTCAAATATTTCATGCAGAGGTTATGAAATATAATATTTACTGTATATTTAGTATTTTTATTATCCTTTGGTTGTTGAACATCTAATGCAAACTACAGCTAGGCAAAATTTTGTATTAAAAGAGAAAAAAAGCAAGGAATATCCACAGGGTGTGTGGTTTTTACCGTACATGAATAAAAATGTAATTCTGCGCTGTTATGTAGAATAAGGAGTGTGTAATTCTTCCCAGAAAGCTGTTCATTGGTGGGTACACTTATTGAAAAAGAAATAACAAGAGAGTAGCCCAGGGGATATTGGGGTTCTACCATTTCATAAGGTGGAGGTAAAATGAGAAGAAGCATTTCACTTTCCTAATCTGTTTTGTTTCTCCAGGTGGCTGTGATAATACCAGTCATTTGTCATTACTAAGGAAATGGGCCAAGAAATAGAAGGGGGGGAAAGTTCCAGTCATGTTTGAATAATGGGCATGCACATACTATGGCACTGTGGCAAACAATAATTATAGGAAATGGAAAGACTTGGGGGAACAGAGTTTGTAATGCATACCTTCATTTCTGCTCTTAAATCACTTCTGTGAAGTCCCTACTCAGCTGCTCAGTTTGAAATGGATTTTCTGTTGCAGCAGGAAATGTAGATTCAGAGGAGGGGCTTCATATTTAGGGCTTCATACCCGTATTTGCTTTATATGTATTCTGGCCTAGGTCAAGCCATTTGTCTCTTTCTTGGTCTCCAAAAGCCTCACACCACTGAAGAACATACACGTGGATACAAAGTTTATGACTAGGATGGGTCATCTAAGTACTCCCAATTAACCAGGTTCCAGTTGCTGATGTATGCTGCCTTCAAATATAATGGCAATGGGTCATCTATAAGTCGATCTGGGTCCAAGCAGGAAGAAAAACTGGGTTGGAGCCATGGGGAGGTTACCAACTGGGAAGAAGGATAGCATTGTTCTTTGGCAAACTTCAAGGAGACATTAGTCATCTCTGCCCATCAAGAGCAAGTAGATCTGTTAACAATTAAACTTGCTTGATTAATTTGCATGGGGGTGGGGATATGGTTAATCATACGCTGAGGCCTCTTATAGCTCTTAAATTATCTCTTGTGCATCTATTTAAATGCAGAGCAGGGCTGAGAGAGGCTGGCAGGAAGAACTGTTTTAACTTGCCATGCTTAGCCCTATTCCCTTTAGTTAGATTGCACTTACAACAAGTCTACTATGCTGAACACCAGGCAGATCTACTGCTGCAGCCAGCTATGTAATCTAGATCTCTCATTGTGCCAAGCAAGAAACCCTGCCAGATTGTGTGTGTTTTTTTTAAAGTTGGCAACTACAGTTAATACATTTGGAGGACATCCTGTGTTTTTTTTTTTTACTCATGGAAATTGTGTTGCTCCCCTGCAACATTTTCACATTCTGTTAGCTTATAGTTTCTTGCAATTTTTGGACAGTCATGATCAACATTCTGTGTGATATTTTCAAATGCAGAAATCAGTTTTGAACACCCCCCCCTTCATCTAAAGCAGGAACAGTTCCCAGCCCGAACCAGCTACCATGCAGACTTTCTCCTTCCTTCTTAGCAGTCACGTCTCACTTCCCATGCCTAGGAGGGGATAATGGAATTAATTCAGCATCGGGTGGTGCTGTGGCAGTGCAGATTGCACCCTTCAATGCCAGTGGAGACAAAGACATTTTGTGGCAACTGAGGGCCTCGGGGAAGGCAAATGCTCTCAGTGTTGCAATTATCTGTGGGATGCCTGCTATAAGGAAGCTTTAAATTGCTGTCAATACCCAATCACATTTCAGATGGTGTATATTGCCTTGGGAATATTCCAAATATGGTGTCATAGTCCTGGTGCGGATAGGGAAAGTCCTTCTGCATATTGTACAGAAATGGCAATTTTGTCATTATAACTACATCCTTCCTGTTCCTTTCTAAACTCCTGAAAGCTATCTGAGTGGCTAGTCAAAGTTCTCTTGGCTAAGTTTGGTTAGTTAGTTCAACAGCTGATTAAAGTGGGAAACTTAGCTAAATAAACACAATTACTTAGAAATCCATTGCAATAAAATCAGCAGAATTTCCTGATGCTGGATAGTGAATGGAGCACTGAATGAAGATTACAAGGAAAAAGTTGTATTTATAATTTGTACCATTCCAACTTTTGACTGTGTTTAGCATCTAAAAAAAGTTGTATGGGATTCTTGAAAAGTGGAGAATCGTCATCACCAGAATTATCTAAGGTAAATTGCTTATTACCTGAGTTCTATTCTTCTTTCTTCTATGGATGGTGATGACTCGTCTAGTTCAAAAATATTAGCAGCAAAATTTATATTTATATAAAATAATGCTGGCATTTTCTTCATTACCCATGCATTCTCTCATATACATATATCCAAATATTCCAAGACATCTGAACTATTTATTAATGATATGTGTACATGAATAATATATAATACTTCATGCATATTTTGTATAAGATTAGTGTTTGCAGATGATTAAAAATCCCAAGATGGCATTACAGCAGTCATTTGTGTTAACTTACAAAGTTACATAGTCCTCTATTTGAAATTATTGTCTTTTCACAAGTGGAGAAACTGTGATCAGAGGGCCCTTTGCCAAAATGAATCCTTGCCAAAATTACAAATATCGAGCAAGAAATACATAGAACCAGAGGAATCCATTTTGTCTCATCCAACCACGAATTCATGGGTAGAGACCCAAGTCAAGTGGACTTGGACTAATCTTGATGAAAGTATCTTTTGAGTCCCCAATCTTAATTTACCAGATTTTGATTGGGTCCTTTGAATAGAACACTTTCCATCTCCTTTGGAAAATAGTCATTGGACTTTATATGGTGGCTAAAACTGGTGGTAGAATTTCTCTATTTTCAGTCAGAAAATACCCAAAAGCAGCAGTTTAAGCAGATTTAATGAAGTTTGAAATATAACAAAACCACAAATTTTCCCCTTCCATAAACCAAAAACGAACAATATTGGCCTTGTCCACTGTGTTTTTTTGGCCCACCCACTTTGCAAAAAATGTTAAATGCAGTCTATGTCACCAAAGTTTTCAGGAAGCTGCCGGTCCATTTTAAGATTATTCACGCTTAAGCAGAAAGCAGCCTTCCAGCTGCCCATCACCAGTGCACAACACAAGAAAGAATTACCTTGATCCAGGGCACCATTTTCTTCACTATAGTGCTGGTTTTGTTTGAAGTTTATATTCTCTTTGGTCTTCTTTTATTATGTGTATGTGTTAAGAGATATAAATGGCCATTTTAAAATGGGCAGACTTCAAAAGGGGAAAATAGTTTTGTCGATAGCAAGGATGAAACAGGGACTATAAATAATACTTTATGACCTTCATTGACCTACTTAGATTCATCTAAAGCAGTGTTTCTCACCCGTGGCAACTTTAAAGATGTGTAGATTTCCAGGATACGGAGAGTTGAAATCCATACATCTTAAAGTTGCTAAAGTTGAGAAACACTGACTGATCTAAGTAAAAAAAGCTATTCCAAAAATTTCTTTTATTACATAAAGCACACTTCAGCAGCACAGCAGTGTGTCATCTTGCTGTTGGCTGTGTTCTGTGCAGTCATGTTAATTTCTTTCCTGATCCAGTTAAACCCACTGGCACATTTTGCTATCTGAACTGGAAACTCAATGCTTTTCTAATTGCTGTTCACTGAACAGAACTGTAATCTAAATTTGCTAGCACTTTCCGAAATGGCTTTCTTTTTTTGAAAGAGTTTATACTGCCAAATTTAAAACAGTTCTTTTCTTAGCAGAGAGGATGTCAAAGTCTACAGTTCTGGTAAGAGTGAGATTTATGAGAGAGTTGTCTATATGTGTAATACAATTCCTTTACTTCTCTGGGCATCTATGATAGAAAAAGAATTAGGAATACTGCTAGTGATTAGGGATGCTCATAATCCATTCTACCACTCTTTGTGCTCCACAAGCTCCGAGAGACAGTTCAAAGATAATCCATGACTGTCATTATTTCTGCCAACTTCAGCATTCTGAGAACAAGGGACAATGACTAAAATTATTCTGTTTAAAAACTATAAATCAGCAGTGTATAGAAGTATCTGAAGGCAACACCCAAGGCTCTGGGAACATACATGTGGCTTTTGTGCCACAAACATTCTTTAGGCTGGTATCCTCAGATGCATTTCATTATACTCTGAAGAGTATCACGCTAGAAAGAGTGGGAAATGCACATATAAAATTATATCCTTTTACTTTGTTTTCAATTTATTCAGGAATCTTACTATAATTTTCATAACTGTTTCAGGTATGGTAATTGACCATTTATTTAAATTATCTGTATTGTTTTCTGGACCAGTTTAGAAGGCTATTTTTGGTATTTAAAGCAGTCACAATTGCTGTAATTCAACATTTAATTTTAATACCTGGGCAAAAGCCAGAGTTGTCTCATTGTATATTTATGCTAGGGAAAGTTTTTCCTACTTCCAGTTCTTAAAGAAAGGTTTCAGAGCTAGTAAAAGACTGACTTCTGCAAGACAGAGGTGACAAAAACAGTAAGTCAGTAAAAACAACCAAATCAAACCAGTAAGAAGATTGCAATATATAACCTAAAGCAGAAAAACAACAGAAAAGTTCTCTTCTGAAATAAGCTCATATTTCTTTGCTGCTACAAGGTTAGTTCCAAAGTTTTGGCATCACCATGAAGAGACCTCTGCTCCCTCTAGACAGTAAAAAGATAAAAGCAAGATCTTTGAAGCTGACATTACAAAAGGAACCCACATCTCAAAGAATGGCGGAGTCTCACTGGAGACCTTCAAGCAGAGCATGAATAAACTATGGGGATGTTCTAGCCAGGCCCTTGTTATGACAGAGCCTGAGGCAAATTGTTCATTTATGGCCCCTTTCTTTTCTCTCACTGAATCCTATTTCTCTGCTGTTTTGGTCCATTTAATTCAGCAGCTCAGTGCAGGAAGTGTATAGTGTATGAAGGGAAACTCAAAATTCAGAGTTAATTTGTGAGATTCTATTTTAACCAACTACATTCTGGACACATTATGTAAGATCCAGCTCTCCAAGAAATTTATGTTTGAAGGGGGGAAGGAAAAAGAAGAAGGGGATGACACCAGCAAGTAATGGATTCAGTTACAGCGATTATGGGTATCCCACTGGAAGCCCTGAAAGACCAAGGTTAGAAACAGATCATCAAGGAGATTATCCATCTGGTTGCTAATAGTCAAAAACAAGTTGATGGTACATAATAATCCATTTACCTTTGCTGCCTTCAATGAAAATACTGATCATTTAAAATGCTGAGTTGTACTTTGAGGAGTTCCCTTTGAACAAGAGCCAATATTGTTGCCTTGTAAAGGATATATCTTGATTTCAGCAAGCATATCCTGTGACTGACTTGCTAATTGCAAGCTGGTTAAGTGTGAGCCGAATTGGCATGACACTTAAGTCAATATCTAAATGGCTTGGAAATTGTCCTCAAATAATACTCATTCATTCCCTCTTTAAATCAGAGGAAAGTGTCTGATGGGATATTACAAGGATCAGTTCTCTTCAACATTTTCACTAATTATTTGCATGAAGTCACAGAGGAGTTGTTTATCAAATTAGCAGATAATATATAAAAAAATAAGGTAGACCAGTAACAGGAGCCTAGAAAACTCAAAATAGGTTTAATTGCTTGGGGAAATGGATGCCACTCACAAACTCCTTCAGTGGGTGAGAAGGGAATTTGTCAGAACAATTGTGACCCTGAAAGAGGAAAGGAGCCTGGGACAATAAATAGCTCAGAAGCAAAATGAAAAGGCGTAGGGAGACCGTGTGAAAGAATAATGGGAAGTGAAAAGGGAACAATGTAGATTCCTAGAAAGGTTACAGGAATGCAGTCCATCCTGCAACTGCTCTGCAAGATAAAAGGGATTTCATTCCTAAAATGGAAATTGCTTTGTTAATCAGAAGCATGTGAAACTTCAAGTTATCCAGATAAATGCCTTGAACGTAATAGAGGGTATAAAGGTGGGGAGTAAATTATACTCAAATAAATGAATACAGTGTTGGAGGGAGAGTAGCATAATATGGGTTAAGGGTACTCCAAGCGGGATTTCTGCAGACCCAAATGTCTCCTGACCTGTGTATGGTATATATCATATATATTGTTCTCTCTCCAATTTGGCCTTCAGCAACCTTTCCTTAAAGAATCAGGGTGAGCTAGAGTAGGTACTGATCCTCTCCCTCACACAGTTCATTGATATATTTTTTTTTGGCTTTAGGATTCAGAGCTTTCTGTTGCCCTTTGACACAAAATTAAGCTTTAATTCAAAGGGAGATGAAGGCTGCTCCCAACTTGCAGGTTCATTGCTGAAGCATCAATAAGATTTGCCGGGAGTTAATTACACTGCAGTTTTATCCTGTTCACATAGCTCATTAAATCTCGTCTCTGTCCCCTCCCCACTTTGGATGCCCTTGCTCTTTCCATCCAGAGGCTGCTAATCACTCCTCTCCCCCCTCCTCTGTTCCAAAACGATTCAGCTGCATGCCTCACAATGCTTGTCTTGTTTCTGTTCCAACCTTGACTATCCCCCTCTTTTTAAATAAGTCTAAGTGGTTTTCCCTGCTGATAGTTTGATTTGGGGTGGGGGAGAAGGGGAGAGGAATGTTATCAGCAGCACCAAAGAAGACAGTAAAACAAACAGACCAATTAGTCATGTACTGCCAGTCTCAAATTCCTTTTGACTAGTCATTAACATACACAAATAGAAAATCCACATCAGACTTTGTACTTTCAAAAGACAAAATTAACATCCCATTAGTACTTGGGCAAGTAGGAACAAGGAGATCAATGGCAGCTGGATAATTCATCATGGTAATTAAATGGATCTAAGTACTGTAATGATCTGAGGACACCTGAAAATTTGGTTTGATATAACAAAGAAATAGAGGAGAAAAGAAAAATTTCTCCCACCCTCTAAATTCAAAAGGCTTTTTTAAAAAACCTAAGCTGCATATGCCCCCAAATAACCTACAGTTTACCTTTTTTTTCTGTTAAGTCTTATAAAAATCCAGTTTTTCATCAGGAGAGAAAAGATGCCAGGAGAAAACAATAATAATTTGAGACCATTTTAGTAGTGTTGTTGTGTAGTTAGGAAGACCTGTAAGTAGAAGTTCAGAATTCCATCTGACAGAATAAGCAGGGTTATATCATACCTGTCTATTGGGTCAGTGACAGCATTGGCTTCCTTAACCACTTATCCTGTGCCCTGAAAGACATAGCAGGGAACCAGTGCATTACACTGGATTTCTCTTTTAAGTTTTATTTCTGGAATGAAAACTAATTGTTAACTTTACTGCAATTAATCATCAAATGGAAAAGATCGCATGAACCCTACTCTTTTTTGTATAAAAAAGTTTTATTGGTCACAAATATAAAAATTTCTCGCTTACAATATGTCGAATTTTCAATTATCTTTTCAGATAAAAATATTTTCCAAAATTTTCTTACACACAGCAATACTTCCACTTTAAAATAGCATAAAAAGGATTCAGATTAACCAGAGTAATAACATATCTTATCAGATTAAAAAAGTTACTATTAATCACATTGAAATTATACAGCTTTAGATTGTCACTATAAGAGAAATCAGCACATTACAAAATACCTTCAAGGAAAAAAAAAAAGAAATACCAAAGATTAGGTTTGCCCCTTCTCATCACTTCTTAGTTCTGGACCTCAGGACTCTGGCTTCGGCCTGGCCCACCCCCTGAGCCTCCACGGCACCGCCGACTCCCGCTCCTTGATCATACAGTAAGTTTCTTAAACACAATATCTTGATGAAGATTCTCAGTCATCCAGGTACAGTTGTCTGGAAGTTGAATCAGGGCAACTTCACCTCTTTTCTAATTGGTTCAAAATGTTTCACTGCTTATCCAAATAGCTTCTTCACTCTGAGCAAGTTGGTTAAGGGGACCCCATATACCTATGTCCTCCAGGGAGATTTCATTTTTCTTACTAATCTGGATAGGCTCGTTAGGTAAGTAGGCAAAGAGTCAATAAGATGTACAAATGTTCCACCTCCTAAACCCTTTACTTTAGGTGGGTCATTAAGTGTGGCCTCCCTTGTGAACCTGTGAAGATGCATGAACCTTCATAGGAAGATTAAGACCACTTTAGGACTACTTGGGACCATTGAGCCTATCCAGATTAGTAAGAATTGAAACTTCCTTGGAGAACATAAGTATTTGGGGTCCCCTTAACCAGCTTGTTCAGAATGAAGAATCTATTTGGATAAGCAGCAAAATGTTTTGTACCAACAAGAGAGAAGTCAGTTGCCATGACTCAACTTCCAGACTTTGTTAAACACAGACCAATATAAAGAAGAAGAAAAAAGCAGTATTTCACCCCTGTAGCACTACTAATTCAGGAGAATATTCAGTCTACCTTCCTTCCTTAAAAGTATCCCTGAACACCCAGGTCTTAATGTTCTCCTGGAACCTTAGAAAGGGTAGGCAGCTGTTCTCGATGGGGAAGTGGTACATATTGCACATTACTTTTATAATGTTCAGGCTTTAACTAACATATTATGATTTTGCTATTGGGATTCAATTTAATTAAAGTTGTTTAACAACTGAACAGTTGTTTGGAATATTTTTTGTTCTGAAAAAAATTGCTTCGTTTTTAATTTGCAAAACATTGTGCTCATCTTACAAGGATAAGCAGTGATATATTCAGTACAAATATTTTAGTATAAAAATATCTCACTGAGAATATATTTTAATTTTCCGGTGTTACCTGCACAACTTTGATTATCACAAGGTGAGTCTAGACGTTTCCTTTATTTCTAAATGATTTGCCTTTATATGGCTACTAATTTATTCATAAATATTGCTGAATTGAATACTTTTGCTAAACTATTATTAATCCCA
>JAOYMU010000192.1:100806740-100816758 GCA_025802295.1 Psammodynastes pulverulentus | reverse complement strand
TTGGCTGTTATACGTGAAAAGAAGGACTAGGGGTGACATGATAGCAGTGTTCCAATATCTCAGGGGCTGCCCCAAAGAAGAGAGAGTCAATCTATTTTCCAAAGCACCTGAGGACAGGACAAGAAGTAATAGGTGGAAACTAATCAAGTAGAGAAGCAACCTAGAACTAAAGATAAATTTCCTTATAGTGAGAACAATTACCATATTTTTCAGAATATAAGATGCACCGGAGTATAAGATGCACCTAACTTTAGGGGGAGGAAAACAAGAAAAAAATCTTACTTCAGCGTCTGCCTCCCAGCAATTTGCCTCTGTGCAGCAAGCAGAAAACTGTTTCAGTTTCACTTTCCCAGCAAGCCTAATTAGCACATGGCTCCTCCCATTTCAGGCTACAGGGATTGCTATAGCCTATTGGCAATCCCTGAACTCTGAAACAGCTGATGATCGGAACCGGATGCAAGCAACCATCAGCTGCTTATGCTAATTAGGCTATACTGAAGCTGCAACAGGCTTTTTGCTGCTTGCTGCAAAGAGGTGGGGCTTCTGCAACATTCAGTGTATAAGACTCACCCAAATTTTGGGGGTAGAAAAAGTGTGTCTTATACTCCAAAAAGTACGGTACATCCCCTTTGTGGGCTTCTTATGGATATTTGCTCAGATACTGTGTGAATAGAACGGTGACTAAAATGGCCTCTGATGTAATCCAGAGTAAGACTTTTCTCAGGTCCTTCAGTTCCCGTCCACATATTGTAAAGGTCCAGAAGGTAAGTATGTTAGATTGCTCGCTCCATGGTGATTTTCCAAAAATATAGCAGTATGCATGTAATATTCAGCCTCCCTTCTCCTCCATCTTCAGCCTTGCGATGAAAACAATGTTGTTTTTGCTTTCCTATGTATGGAAGTGTCAGCCCTACAAGGATGGGCACATTAAGAAACCAATGCGATCTAGGTCAGGACTATTTTTGTTGTAATAGCTATAATAATAGAATCTTGAAAGTTTGAAAGTGTTTCTGCCCTCCTCCTTCCCTTTATCTTCATGTGGTCGATCTGAGATGTTTTCTCAAGTTATGCTTTTGGCCTGGACTCAAGCCCTGTCAGACTGTGGCCTTGGTTTTGACTCTTCCTCTTTTCCTTCCAGGGCATCCCCTATTATTCCCTCTTTGTATAAGGAAGAAAAGAACGTGGTAAAATTCCCTGGTTGCATTCATCAAATACAATTGACTGAATCAGCTGCTTCCCCAAAGTAAAGACTTATCCTCATGTGCCAGTAGTACACAATCTCCGATTCTGACTCTTAAGAATGACCATCGTTAATATCTTTCTCCCATCTGTTCAGTACAAAAGAGATTTGGAAGCTATCACATTTTTTAAATAGAAAGAACATAGAATGGAAGAATAATTCATGGTAGGCGCATTGGAATAGCTCTACTGTGGACAGAACAATGGAGATTCCTACTCAACTGTTTCTTCTAGTTTTCTGTCTTCACTTGCATAACAATAGAGAAATGCTAAAAGAACACAGAGTCAGAATTTCTGGAATACTTTGTTTTTCCAAGGCTATCCCAGGCAAAATTTCTGTTCCACCATTTAGACAAGAGAGTTTTAACCCTCTATTGAATGTGATTGAGGAGAGTTACCCAGGTTCCCTCTAATAACCCTTCTAATTAGGTTTACCAATTTGTAAAACACTCCAGTTCTCCAATGTGGTTAAATGTTCACAGACATGGGTTACCCTGTGGTTAAATGCGGTAAGTTTACAGTGATGACTTTGAATAGTCATCTATAGCCACAGAAAGTCATTCTTAGGCAATAGGGAACCAGAGATAAACCAGGTCATTTCCTGTTCTCCTATAATGATGCTGAGATGTCTTCTTATGCCTTCCGAGTAAAAAGTCAAAATACTTTTTTGTAGGGCTTTTGAGGAAGTTCAAAAACATGCAGTCTCATAATTTCCTCAACTATTTATTAAGTCTACTACTAATCATTTACTATTAATCTACTACTATTAATCTTCCCATCCTTCCTTTCACCCACCTCCCACTTATCCTCCCACTTACCTTATGATTCTTGACAAATGTATCTTTTATTTTATGTACACTGAGAACATATGCACCAAGAAAAATGCCTTGTGTGTCCATTGTCTTGGCCAATAAA
Organism: Psammodynastes pulverulentus; assembly: GCA_025802295.1. Lineage (NCBI taxonomy): Eukaryota > Metazoa > Chordata > Lepidosauria > Squamata > Psammodynastidae > Psammodynastes > Psammodynastes pulverulentus. The sequence goes on along the minus strand of JAOYMU010000192.1, from coordinate 100,814,604 downwards.
GAATTCTATTCTATTCTATTCTATTCTATTCTATTCTATTCTATTCTATTCTATTCCATTCCATTCCATTCCATTCCATTCCATTCCATTCCATTCTATAAATTTGATAATTATTGTTAAATGTAACATCAAGGGATTTGCAAAGGGGGGGATATGGAAAGCTGAAGAAGGGGAGGAATTTTTGGTAAAAAGCTTCCTGGATCCTTTTCCTCTCAAATGTGGGCAGCACAGAATTTGAGCAAGAAAGGCCTGTACGAAAGCTGGATAGGCCAAAAGCTTAAAACCCAAGGTCAATGGAGAATGCTTCTTATCGCAGCACTGCTTGGAATGAATTTGTGATATGGAGTGGATTAGGCATGGATTGTCAAGGTAGATTCAAGTAACTTAGAAGGATGTCCCAGTTGTTTTTTGTTTTTTTTTAACAGTTGCTCAGTCATGGCAATCAAATTCAGACTGAGTATTACTAACCCAGTAAAATCACTAGTTAGCATAAGAGGATTAAAAAACAACTTTTGAACCAGTGTTTATTCCTAGAAATTCATAGACGAATCCCTACAGATTTTCAGAAGTGGTTTGCCATTACCTTCTTCCTAGGGCTGATAGAGAGTGACTGGCTTGGTTTCATGTGTAAGACAGAACGAACTGGAACTTGTGGTCTCCTGGTTTCTAAACTGATACTTCAACAACTATACACTCTACACCCAACTGGCTTTCATTGAGAAGAAATAATTCCACATTAACCCATGTGCCATTTTGAGTTAAAAATCAACTTTCAGATTCCATCCTGAGTACTTTCTCAAGTTTTGGGCACCACAGTTTGAAAAAAAATTCAATAAATTGAAACAGATTCTGAGAAGGTCAAGGAGAGTCACAAAACTAGAAACAAAATCTGTAAAGAGATTGAAGGAATTGAGAATAATTAGTCTGGAGAATTAATAAAGAGAGGAAAAATCTAAAAAGATACTACATAGGAAACGATCAAGACCTGTTCTATAATACCCAGAATATAGGAAGAGAATAATGAATTTCAGTTACAGGAAGGAACCTCCACTTGAAAGTTAGGTGGAAATATGTTCCACATCAGTGGAACCAATTACCCAAAATAGTGGTGGATTCGTCCTCATCCATTGATCCAGATCCATGCATTGAGAAGAAGGTTGTATTGGATTGCCTTTATGTGCCTCTAATTCTGTGAAAGGTTTGCGCAGAGACAACAGTCTATGATCAGAGTCCTATATGACTGTGAAGAGTAGGAAATTTTTGCCTGTAGAAGAAAGAAAAAGAAAGCAGTCCATGACTTCATACAAACATCTCAGCTTTTCTTTTCAGGAAAATGGAATACCACTTGAATTTATTCCTCATAACTTCCATTCTATCTAAGCTGACAAAACTGACTAAAAGCCTGAATCTGACCGCAACAAGATCCTTGGCAGAATTATTTAACCTCCAGAGGTCTTGTCTTTATATTTTATTTATATTTTAAAATAAAATTATATTTTAAAAAGCCAGAGAAAAGGGGCGTGATGTTGAGTCAGGATGAAAGTATCTGCTGAATTATTCCCTGTGAAAACAACACACTGATAGGGATCTCTGTAGGGATGGGCTGTAGTAGTAATTCATTTTCATGATTATGATTTATTAAGAATGATCATTTTCTGGGTCACCACAAACCTCATTTGAGCTAGTTTATATGGAGCAATGATGCAATCAAAGGACTAAAATTTCTATTATGCATCGGTCACAAATTTTTAATGGATTTTTTTTCAATCAGAGCTGTTACTATCAAAAAAGGAGGGTGGAGAGAGGGAGAGAAGGAAAAGGGGAAAGAGGGGAGAGGGAGAAAGAGAGGGGGAATTCCACAATTCCAAGTATGACAACCAGCAACACTATCAGCAAGAAATTTATTCAGGGAGAGAGAAAGAGAGAGAGAGATTGTTTTTATGTTTTCCTGAGCAGCCTAAAGGACAGTGGCAAACAGAACAAAATGGATGCCTGAGGGCAGAGAGAGAATAAATTATATAGCAAATAATGTCATTTCAGATACTAAACTGACCCAGACACATTTTCTCCTTGTATTTCCTTCATCTTCCTGCAGACACACAATTGGCTCTAGGCAAGAGCTGGTGTACCTTGTAGAGCCAGGTGCAGCAAAGGTTGTCTCCAGTCCCTCTAGACCATTAGCAGTGTCTGACTGCTAATCTCTCAGATGTGTTACGCTAGTATTCCCATTGCTCCCAGGTCACATGGCTTGGTGGGGATGATGAAGATAAAATCAGCATATTGGGAAGATACCAGGTTCAGCATGGCCACTTTAGACAATGGAGAAGGCAGGAAAAAAAATCTGTTTTCCTGAGCCTGGTTCTCTCATGCCCTTCTCATTTTATTCATCCTCTGTACCTGCCATATATCCTTTAATCTTTCTGTTTTATGATTTGTGCAAGAAATATCTCATTTTTTAGAGCTGCACAAAGTTCTCTAAAGAGGTTTTTTTCAAAAGGTGCATTGAGACAAGCAGAACATCTTCCTCAAAATATTTAAGCAGTTATATTTTTCAATAGATTCCAGGATGGCTTTGTCAAAAGCTGTCTGTGGTTACGTCTACATTGCATGCAGGTCAGTTGCTTTATGTTACTGTTGATCCCAGCAATAGTGTTATCTGCAAATGCAATGCATCACACACATACACTTGGGAACAGCTTTTGAAACAGCCACAGGGAAAAAATGCAGGGGTCTTATCACTTTGAGGAGAGATGCTTTAAGAGCAACAACGTGCTTTGCAAAGAATCCTTTTCAAACACGTTGTACAGTTCTATTAGCATTTATATTAATTATGTTAGCAAGGACAAGGAATGGAAAATCCAATGTGAGTAATAAAAATTTTCTCTCTGGCTTGTTAGAATAGCATTTCTTTCTCCCCTTGGGTCTCTACTGAACCTATCCTAATTTGATTCCAATGAGAGGAAACCAAAGAAACCAGCTGTTAAGGGTAAAGTTGTTGTTTGGTTTTAATCTCATGAGTTTAGATTCCGAGAAGCTTATGATGCCAGATTCCTCCCACAAGGGGAAATCTGCTTTATGTTATGCTCTTGGGTCATTTTCCTAGGCATCCCAACATTACAGCTGCACAAGAAGCAAGGAGCAGCACTGAAGGACCTACAATTAAGAATATATTTCCTAGTCGCAGCATTTGTTCCATATTGGAAATGCTTAGAACTTCCTCCCAGTTCCAGAATGACTAAAATGTTTCCAAAATTATATCCAATATGAAATATTCACAAACATAAATGCATTTTTTATGGTCTGCTTAGCAGAGTTTGCAATAAACTATAAAGTTTGGCCTTCTGTGAGTGGTTCTATGGTGTAGGAGTATGTAATCTACAGCCTGTGTTTTTATTTTTTTGATGTATTATAACATGTAAGCCTCTGTTAAGAAAGACATATGTAAATATTTAATGTAAAATATATTTCAGTCTTACTCTCACCTTAACTAGCAACACAATTTTGTCAACACGATGAAACTTTCAAACTAATTCCAGTATGAGACACAGTGTGGAATTAAAAAATATACAGCTTCAGCTATTTAAATGATAAAATATGTCTCCCTGTCTGTAGGGAAAATGCATCTCTTAAGTGCATATTCCACCATAGCCCCAGCCATGCAAGTTATTCATTTGGACTGCTATGCCTTGAGACCCTTGTTCACTTAATTGAAACCACTGCACCTATTTTCCTTTGTCAAACTTTGAAGGATGTGCCAAAAATTCTAGAGCTTAACCAGATGTTCAGAAAACAGCTCATCACCATCATGTTTCAGTTATACAAATTGGCTTGTCAATAAAAAGAGAGTGGCTGGGAGGACCAGGCAAGACTTCTTCAGAATGCATGTTGTACAGCCAGAACGTTTTGACAAATTATTCTGATTCATCACATGTTTATTAAAGTAACTTTCCTGAGCTTTAAAGGAGCCCAATCCAATGCCCTCCAGTTGTGTAGGTTTCAAATCCCAGAATTCTCAGAAATAGCTTTTTAGCCCATGGAACTTTGGGAAATGTAAATGTTCACTTCTGCAATGGGCACCCTCCAGGTGTGAACACTCGCATTTCCAAAGTTCCCTGGCCTAATTTAAATCGGATTTTCAAGCCTTAATTCTAAAAAACACATAAATAAACAAATAAAAGCCATGTGGTGTTTGGCCCAAAATTCTAAAATAGGAAGAGTATTTATCCCAAATACTCCCATCTTGCTGTATTTTGTCTGCCCATTTGCTTTAAATTTACATTTGTGTTAAAATTGAACCATATTTCTGTCGTGAACAAATTCTAACTTTGGGATTCTGAATGTGGCATCCAAGGACACCTTTCAAAAACAGGACATACCCGACTTTCATTTTTAAGACAAATTTTAGAAGCTGTGTTCCCTATGTATTATAGGACTTTCTATATGCCTTTTTTGAAGAAATGCATCAGAAAATTTAGAGATGCACGTTTAAAACAGTACTTTTCTACTTCCGCAGTAATGCAGTGCAAAGCTTGATAAATTTGCATTAAAATGCAAACCAAGATAATTTCTTGCTAATTCCTAATGGCTGCATTGCTAGTTTCATATTAGACACTTTCATTGATTCATTATCTTTGAGCTGCTTTCTGCATGCTAATTTATATGTTAATACTAGGAGCACGCTTGGATATCTTCACTGGATTTAGGTTTCTAGGCTGCATATAGAATAAAAAAAAATCACATCTGCTATTCATCTGTTCTGTTTTATTAAACATATTTTAAAAAATACTGGGACATGATATGCAGTTACCTGTTTGTTATTATACATATGTATTTTAGAAATATTATGATTAGTTTTATCTTTCTAACCAATAAAATATTTTCAGTACCTTATTATTTACAACTTAAACTGGTTTTTTTTAATTTTAGGAGATCATCCTACCATATTAAAATAAATAAATCTTTATTTATTACTTATCTTCATGTGACTCTTGATAGAGTTGTGCTCTCGCAGAGAGGTAGACCCACAATCGGGGGGGGGGGGGAGATCCTTCTAATCTCTTGCGATAATGGCAATTAAAGGTTATAGTTTATTCCCATTTCTGGCTTGATCCATCATTTGTAACCTTTCTTGTAATAGGATATTCTGAGGACAGCCCCTCAAATACTTGTCCTCTCTCATTTGGATTGTTCTGATTTGCTTTATCTGTAGCTGCCCTTGAAACCCATCCAGAAATTTCATTTGTCCAAACTACAGTATCTTGTGTGCTTTTTGGACAGCCTCATTACTGCCATGTGGGGGCTGCATTGGCCATTGTGTGTTTCTCAGTGCAATTGGTGTCCATGGCTTAGAACCTGGGTCCATGAATGCCTGCATCTCCAACCTAGATAGATTCTGCCCACCCATCTTGGAGACCAAGCATCATCTTCTAACCTGACTTGTGATGGAACAAGCTTGATGGCATGCATTCTCCATGGGGCTTCCCTTCCTTGGAACAACCTGCTCCTAGGCAAGGATTGCTTCCCCTATCATTTTTTCAGAAGTTTTTTTTTTTAAAGGAAAGACAGTGTTAGAGTTAAATCTTTTCCATGGCTTTTCTACATAGCTTTCAGTTCACCAACAGAGAACCAGGAAGTGCAAATGAGGGAACATCTTCCCTTCCATTATTCCGCATACTTTCATTCTGTCATGAATGTGAAGACCAGATGAGTCCTGACACCCAGTTTTATTATGCAAAGATAGGAAAGAGATTTCTCAATTAGCTTTAAATTAACTACCTCTTGCCATTCTGAGTTCCCCAAGGATCAATGAGGGGTGAGCTTGAAAGGGCTTGTGCCGTCTGCTGTCATGTCTTCTGTGTGACTATCAAAAAGGAGGGTGAAAAAAATAGGTGACTGCTGTTTCTCATCCCCAAGTTTAATGGTTTAATTAGGAACTCTCTGCATTTCCAAGCTTTGCAAGCACCATCTGGCACTTGGCTTCAAACACACTCCATTTTCATTAAAGAGGAACAGTAGAAAAGTGAGGCTTTTCATTATTTCATTTGCTTAGGTTCAGAGCTGTAGGAGGGAAGAAGAAAAGGAAAGGCATATGGTTGCACGAAGCTCAGATGAAATTTAACTTAGGACTGCAATATATTTATAGCATGGAAATAGAAATTGTCAAAATGTATTCACACAAGAGTGTGAGGCTGGGTTGTGGTTGGTTTTTCCCAACAGTTCAGAAATTGTGCAAAATAAGAACTTCTCTCTTTCATATTTCAGAGAAAATTTGATTTTAACAAAGGCGTAAAATTTATCCAGTTAGTCTCTCCTTGAAATAAGGCGTGCAGTTCCATCACATACATTTTGAAATTTGTATGGGTCTCCTGCATGATATAGGATCTGGGTTCTAAAGACAATTTTTGTCACATATATCAGTAACAGCTGTTCAGGATTCTTTTACTCCCACATAGATCCATGATAAGATGGACGCTAGCAGAATAAAGTCTAACTATGATTTATCCCTTTGGGGGGGGAATCACTTTTTAAAATGTACAAAATAACTGCAAAACCCCTTCTTCCTTGTCCTCTTTATAGTAAAAAATGCTTAACATATTTATAGCAGTGAAGCTATAACAGAAGCTGTTTTGCTTTTATAACATTTCTTGGCGTAATCATGGTGCAGCTCTGCAACATTTGCATAACTATATGATCAGTCTAGGAAGGGCTACAAAAAAAAAGTTGTCTGTCATTTTTTAATGAAAAGAAAAGAAAAACCATAGAAGCATTTCTATGCTATACATTTTCAAAACTAAATGCAAATTTCCACTGCTCCTAAAAGAACATATTTAGATCCAAGCATTTTATTAAGAATCTGTATATGGATCTGCCAGACCACAAATCTGCCCTGTAATAAAACAGATTGGATCTAATCTGATCAGCACATTCCTAGTACTAATTCTGTGGTGAGCCTAGTTGAGTAGAAAAGACTCTCTGATGCAGAATCTCAGCCACAAAATATGGAGGATGCAGAACAATGGCAAAGGCCGGGGGGGGGGATAAATGAAGCTACTGGAACTATCCACCTTCTTCCCACATGACAGTAACTGCAGGAACACAATAAGAAATATAGAACAGCAAATATAGAGTAAAAATCATAGGTAATCTTATGGCTTCCAGAGGTTCAGAATTTGCCATATTGGGTGCGGCCCGTGAAGGAGTTATGCTTGCCAAAGGGATACTGATATGGGGCATAATACTCTGCAGATGTTTGATTTTCCCAGGGAATTTTGGAAAGGGTAAGTTGGGGCACTGAATTTTAACAGAAATTTCTCTCTTTCCTCAATTCCCTCATCCAAAATTGCAGGATTTTGTGGCAGATGCCCAGTGCCAACATTGCATTAACATAAGCCATTTTTAGACAGCTCCCACAATGGCTGAATTCCGGCAACACTCTGTTGATGCCTGCTTGGAATTGCTTAGTTCCTAGTGGCTGAATGGGGAGAACATTTGTTTTTATTTCTCACTATGCTCCAGAAAGTACTACATAAAGTAATGGTGAGAAATTTAAATGGTAGGTACCTGGAAGGTATATGTACAAGTAGCTCATTATCATAGAAAGGAGACCATCAACAAATGGGATGCATTCTATAAGGTTGTCAGATCTGGGTTGCAAATGCCCAGCTGAGCACATGTTTCCAAGTGGAACAGAAAAATCTAACTTCTTGCTGCTATATAGGGGTTGTGTAGAATTTTACAGCCGTAATTTCTGGTAGCCTTTTTAGAAATCTTAAATATTTTGCCTTAAAATATGGTTTCCTTTGTAAGGATAATGATTAACTCCTGTCTCTGTAATTGCAAGGGGCATTATCTGCAAATCAACATC
>JAOYMU010000192.1:100762418-100772551 GCA_025802295.1 Psammodynastes pulverulentus | reverse complement strand
GGCACTTTTTTAAGCTAAAAAAGTGCCAGTTCAGCCGAACTGGTATCTAAAAAAAGTGCACCGATCAACTGAGAGGATCAAAGAGTCCTCTCAGATGATCGGCGCGTACATGCGCAGTAGGCACACTCCGGTAGGCATGTGCATGCACGGAAGGGAGGGGGAGTGCACACACACACACAAAGGGGGAACGTGTGCGCATGTGCACAATCAGCAAACCAGTGGCAACACTGGTAGGAAACCACCACTGGAACAGATATATTCTAAGGCAACCTTACCAAGCCTTTTTCAGTCTCTATTGTATGGACATAGATAAAAGGCAAACTTACAACCACAATTGAGCCCAACATTTATGTTGCTAACTGAGAAATTTGTTGAGTTTTGCCCCATTTTACAACTTTTCAGGCTACATTTGTTAAGTGAATCACTGTAGTTGTTAAATTAGTAATACAGTTGTTAAGTGAATCTGATTTCCCCCTTGACTTTGCTTGTCAGTAGGTTGCAAAAAAGTGATCACATGATTCCGGGACATTGCAACCATCATAAATGAGAGTCGGTTGTCAAACATCCGAATGTAAATCACGTGACTATGGTGATGCTACAATGGTCATAAGTGTGAAAAATGGTCAGAAGTCTCTTTTTTCATTACCATTGTAACTTTGAACGGTCACTAAGCAAACTGTTGTAAGTCGAGGACCACCTGTATGTTTAGAGGATGAAAATGGTTACTTAGGAAAAGTGAGAGAAGAATCCCACAGCATAGCTATCTGTCAATCTGTCCATTATAGGTATAAGAAACTTTCAGTCCAGAAATCAAAATTAGACCTCCAGGATTCTTACTCCAGATCTTCACAATCTTCTGTAATATCTCTTTTCTTAGATCAGAGGCCTCCAAACATGGCAACTTTAAGACTTGTGGACTTCAATGCCCAGAATTCCTCAGCCAGTAAAGCTCTGTCTTAGATTCACATCTTTCACTAACAGTCCTACTGGTTTATATGTACAATACAGATAATATCACATTACATTAAATGTGCACATAAAAGCACATTTGTATCTCTGGCTCAGCTCATTTTGTCTTTTGTCACATCCAACATTGGAATGATAACAGATTTTAACAAGGTCCTGCCTATTTCAGCATATAAAAGCCAAAACTAATTTATCTATTGGGCAAAAGTGCCTTTCCTAATTAGTAGAGGAGCCTTGGCACCTAGATTGTGATGGGACAAAATATAACTTACTGTGAGTACGTTTACAGTATGTAGCTACAAAAAAAAAATACCTTTACGTTGTTTTGAAATTTAAAAAGAAAGAAAACATAAGGTTATACCTCATCTGTTCCAATTCTAAGAGATCAATGATTTTTCAAATATTATTATACCATGCACATTGTTGCCTCATTCTTTAATATAATATTCACATTGCCATGGTTACTAATATAAAAATAAAGAATAACTCTTGGAGGAGAAAAAAAGTAAATTTTAGACTGGCAAATAACCAAATGATTCTGCTGTATTTTTCAAGTTATTCAACTGTAGATAAGTCATACTGATCTATTCAGAAAACACAGAATGAAATTAGTTAGCCAAGAAGTTTTTTTTTAAAAAAGCCAATGTGAAATCACTCCACTCCACTTCATCCAAATCCTAGATATAGCTAACTAAACTATAAGTTAAAGACTTCAGCATTCAGTTAAACCTCATGATAGTGATTATTATTTCTTTGAAGTTTTATTAAATATGTTAAAATGAAACAGTTATGATAAAAATAGAAGTATCAACTTCCATGAAATATTAATAAGCCATACTCTTAAAATTAATAGTAAACACTGCTAAAAGAAACATTATAAATGCTACAAATTTTATTTTTAAAACAAAGAAAAAGAAAGAAAATTCCTAGAACATTGTAGTACAGACCGAACAATTCAAATAAATCTGACTAGTTTTCTCCAAAGTCTCTTTCATCACAAAGGGGCCAATGAAAATATGGATAAGAAACATGCTAATCAGTACCGTTTCTGCGGGCGTAGGTTGGTGGGCATGATGTGGCATGGTGGGCGTGGCAGGGGAAGGATGTAAAATCTCCATTCCCACCCACTCCAGGGAAAGCATACTGCAAAAATCTCCATTCTTTCCCCACTCCTGGGGGAAGGTTACCACCGGTTCTCCAAACTACTCAAAAATTTTGTTACAGGTTCTCCAAAACTGGTCAGGACCTGCTAAATACCACCTCTGATGCTAATGCTACAGATCAGGTGGAGAATTCTTTTTTCAGAATATGTTTCAATAAGATGTAGATATGCAAGTTTTTTGCTACCAGGAAACAATCTTGTTCTTACATGTCATGTCTTCCCTCCATCTCATGAGCACTTATGCTGAAAAGAAAAGGTTGGATAAAGTGCACAAAGGAATACTTTGTTGACAAAGACAAAGTAACATTTCCATTTCCGCACATTGGTGAAAGGTCTCTTGAAATTGTTATCGCATAGGGTTTTTTTTGAATTCCTACTCTAATCTAGGCAGTTCAGTATCACTGTTGCAAAGTAGCTCCCAGCTAACTAATATTCCCAGATCAACGAACTGTGTCTGACTCCTGACATATTCATAGCTACAGTTTTGGCACAGTGTGATTCCCCTCCAACTCTCCTTCTGCCGCGGATAAAAAAATAAGCTTTGTTCTCTGAAAGATGAAGGGAGAACTCTGGAGACATGGAGAAAGAAGTTGCTGTGCCTGAGCTGGGATGCAGCATGTTCCCAACAACTCTGATAAACTCCTGCTCTGATCCCAAGAAGCTGAGGAAGATCCAGAGACAAACAGGAGTTTTGTATTAGGATGCAGGTCATCTCTAAGATATAACTAACTATCTAATTACTCACTGTATCAAGTTTTGAGTCTTTTTCTTACTACTATCTCCCTGCACAGTATGTGTGATGACAGTCTGACTTTAATATTTATTTTTCTCCTCATTAATTTTTGGGGAACCTATGAATAACTTGAAATACATTTCTCTCAAAATTATTAATTATAAATCTGACCAGCATCATCTTGTAATCTGCTGGGAGCACCATATATATCTCTTTAAATTATATCTTTTATGTTAATTTTTGAGTTTGATTTATCTTTAAGAGGAGAAAGACCTATTACTCACATGCTGTCTGCCCACTATGTAGACCAGACCAAGAAATCAACTCTACCTGAAGGTTAAAACTACTTTTATTAAGATTGGTCATGCAATCCTATGCTTTATTTCTCCACCCTTATATTCATATGTCATTTTCACATTTCTTTTGCTTGTTTTGGACTTTAGCCATATTTTCCTCTCATTGGTTTAGAAATGGATCTCACCTGTCTCTGTCAAGTTCATCTTACTTACTCCCACACATGACTTCCTGCTATAACAGCAAGAACTTGTGTTATAGAAATGTTAAGATTGTTGTGGCTGCTTTAATCAGGGCATTCTTGCTGGTTCATATTTTAACTGTTTTTAACCATGTTTTGGATTTTGAAAGTTGCCTGGAGTCTACTGGCATGTTTGGCCATATCAATTTTGATGAAATAAGTAATTTTCCCCTCATTTTATTTTATTAATTTGATAAGAAAATTTATATTTCTGCCCAACTCACTCATGGTGACTGGGCAGCTTATAAAAATAAAAGCCCTGTGCAACAACCTCCACTGTCTTAGTGACAACAATCAGATCCAACAATTGATGGGCTCCATGTCACCTTGGATCCCCAGGCTCCTTGGCAGGACCATGTCTTCAGGGCCTTTTGAAAAAATATCAAAGAGGAAGCCAATCTTATTTCCACAGGGATGGCGACACTATGGAGAAGGCTATTTTTCTTGGTTCCACCACATGGATGTCCTTAAGAAAGGGGACCTGTAACATTCTCTGCTTCCCATGAGTGTCCATTTTTATATCCTGAATTCTTTCATACCAGATGATCCCAGGCAAGAGTTTCAGTAATATAGTAATGTAGCTTAAAATGAAGTCTTCAAATTTTGGATTATTTTTTTCCTAGTGGACATTGGCTGTAAAATCTTACCATAGCAGTGAAAGCTCTTTATTTGTGTTGCTAAGACAGTTTCATGCCCACTTTTTCCTTTTCAATCAATTCTATAAAAGAGAATTCCCTGTATGAGATATAACTTATACACTCAATTTTTCATTAGGTACTATCCTATTTAAATTATGTTAATCCATAAACATATGCATATTAAACAAAGAATGATAATCATGAGTTTCTTTATTTCTTTCATAATCTTTTTTTGTAATGTTATATATGTAATTCCTTGTAATGGTGGTGATCCATGTTTTTATTTTAAAATAAAATACAATTGCACAAGGTAATTGGGAAGCATAGGAGTGCAGTGGAGAAAGAGTTGTATACAAGTTTCTTTGAGAGTGTTACACTAAGTATAAAGCGACCAGATGTCTCGCTTACCAAAGCGGGACACTGGGGGAGGGGGAGTGCGCATGCGCAGAAGGGTGGGGGAGAGAGCGTGAGCGTGTGTAGAAGCATGGGGGAAGCATGCGCATGCGCAGAAGGGTGGGGGAGTTTAGAAAAAATTTTTTTTTTTAAAATCAGGACTTTTTGACCACGCTGTGGGACGAGGAACAAATTCCCGAAAAGCATGACTATCCCGCCAAAAGCGGGATGTCTGGTCACCTTAACTAAGTAGAAAAGAATAATCTTAATCCTCCAAATATTCAGCATAAAACCTGAAGAGAGCAAAAGCCTTCTTAGGTGTCCTGTTACATAGTTTGCAGAGATAATTGTAGCAATGAAACTGCTCTCAGGGCATGTGGCCAACTAATAGAGAATTTATTAACTGTATATGCTTATAGTGCTAGGAATAGACACAAGCAATAGTTCATAAGCCTTGGCCACCAGGTGATGATTCTGATCCTTTGCTCATTGATATTGGGACTCATCAGCAGAAATTATTTTCCTCCTCCAATAACTCAAAGAAACCCCACAAATTTATTTGCACAGATGGGCACTTAAGCAACCACAAATAATAGGTTTGATTTCATTACACCTTCATGGGTCTGCCAAAAAGATTTATGCATGCAATTTAGGTGGCCACTTCTGGAAAGATCTCTGTTAATTTACAGCAGATATTTAATACAGTGGGGCATTAATATGTTTTTTTTTCTTTCAGCAGGACCAATGAATATATTTTCCAATTCATATCTATCAGCATAATGTGATATATAATAGCTCTAATTAGTTGTTGTCAATAGTCCCCTTTATCTGAAATTATTATACTATATTATAGAACCAGCTAAGTTCATCTCACACAATCCTTTCTATTTTTTAAAAATCAATTTTCAACTCTTGCTTCTGTTTTGCACACAGAGGCAATTGGCTTACATACGCTACACATAGATAGGACTTTTAGCTTGATCCTCAACAGAGTTCCTTGGGACAGCTTAGCCTTATGCAGTGGTGGGATCCAACAGTTCGCACCTATTCACGAGAACTGGTTGTTAACTTTTTAAGCAGTTTGGAGAACCACTTGTTCGAAGAAATCTCCTTTTGTTTTTTTCCACTTTACAGGGCTGATCCTGTAAGGAAGTCAGGGAGGAAACATTCTGGGGTGGTTTCTAGCCTAATCTTTATTGCCCTGCTTACCGAAAGTGCCTCTCTGTTAACCCATATAGCAGCTAAAGGTTCTTGGCAGTACGCCCAGACTTATTGTCGCCTGAGCTCCACCCAGCCACACGATCACCCAGCCACACCTACCCGGCTGGTCATTAGGGCAGAAAACTAGTTGTTAAATTATTTGAATCCCACCACTGCCTTATTGCCATAGATATAGTGAAAATCTGAAACCAGCTCACAACTCTGATTTATTATTACTCTGAAACAAAAATATAGCCATCTCTTTTTTTAAAAGAAAGAGAGAGACAGAGCAAGGGGGCTCTAATGGGGAAGGAGGAGAAGCAAACTTTTAAATTAGAGCAGTCTGCCGAAATGTCTTGGAGGACCCTAGATAAATGCTTCTAGTAGTATCTCTATAGGTGTCCAGTACATCTGTGAATAAAAACCTAATTCCCTCTTTGCATGAATAATTTTATAAATCTAGGTTTGTTTCAACTACATTTGTCAAATGTCCCTTGAAACGATTCTGAAGGGCATGTAAGATTAATAGAACACATTTTGTATGATGAAATAATATTATACTCTCCTTGTATAAAAACAAAATATTTCCTGCTGATAAACCATGCATCTATTTTCCTGTATTTTCAACATATTTTTCAAATAATTTGATACACTGGGGCATTTAGTATTTATGAAGGCATTAAATTTTTTCAAGCATGGCACAGTCTCTGCAAATTTCAGTTTGAAATATATTGAATAAATTTGGAGCATGAAATACTAACAGCGTGCAGCACATAAGCAGCTTTAATATCCTTCATGCTTTAATGATACTTTACTTGTCACATATTGGCAATATTAATTAAAATGAATTTGTTGTTATTGTACGTGTGTGATTATTGTAATCCTATTTTTCAGGAAAAAGAACGCATAACTGAATAGGTTATATTTTACAAGTTTCTTTCTTTTCCAGAGAGAAATTTTTCATATTAAGAATATCAGTATTTTTCAAGGATATCAACAGTTATTATCTCTGGTATAACAGTCATGGATAAATCATGGAGTCATTATTGTAACTAAGAAGATGAACCACTCAGAAAGTTAATAATCTTCAAAGAACTAAGCAAGCTGCTTTGAATTTACATAAAATAAATTATGGATTTCTATTATTGCAATTGTACATTTATATGGAACAGAATGATATTTAAAGTAGCTTTCTCTGATAACCTGAATGGAAGAATCTGTGCACTAAGCATTAGGCTAGAAAATAAATAATATGCAATCTTATAGAAGATTGGCCATAGGTCTACTGTTTGATATTAGAGTTTCTTTCAGACGTTGTAGCTTGTAACTGTAGGTATATATATCATCAGGGCTTTTCTTCTCTGAAGAAAGGTGCCGAAACGCACCCCCGTCGTCGCGCTAAAAAGACCCGGAAATAATAGCGCGCGATTGGTCGAGACGGACCACGTGACGCGGACTCGGAAAAGGTGCCAGAATGCAGTACCGCTGAGTTCCGGCAGAAAAAAAGCCCTGTGCACAGGTATAGTATAGGTGGCACCGGCTCAATAGTAGTGGATCTCCAAGGTCCCTGCCAACTCTGTTATTCTATTATTCTATTAGTTAAATGGAGTTAAAGATGCACCAAAGACTGTGCAGAATGGGAAAATTCATGACATATTAGAAATCTGACCAGGAAATAACATGATTAAGAAACAACTTGACATCAACTGACTATATTGAACAAGACTAAATAGGGAAATAGATGCAGAGATGTTGATGACTAGTTACCAACAGAATGTTGAGGGAAATTTAAAATGTATACTTACTTCCATTGACAGTCAGTATAAGGAGAAATAGTAATACTGGTACAGCTAAGGATGTCTAAAGGCTGGCAATCAGATGAAGGCAATGTCATTAAGACACATTAAAAAAAGGTTATCAGGGCATGTTTTGTGCTGTGCAGTTAAAGGCAAGTAGAGAAAGATTTTAGATGGAAGAAATTCAACCACCTCTGCCTACCTCACAGGAGGTGGTAGGGGTGATTTGAATCTGTTTGCAGAACTGGTAAAAATCGCCCCGGGTTGGCCTGCCCACGCCCACCAAGTCGCCCAGTCGCCTCTCCGGCCGCTCGCTCCCTCGGCCCTTCTGGTATATCTCCATTTTGTAGATCATTATCATTGCCTCAAAAAGGTGATGTTGACTTGGCCACGCCCACCCACCCAACCTGTCACATGACTACCAAGCCACGCCCACCAAGCCACACCCTCAGAGCCAGTAGGGAACATTTTTGAATTTCACCCCTGTGGAATCTAGAACCTTCTGTGTTATGTTGCGACTGCAAAAGCATAGATCAGAAAGTATGAATCAGAGCTCAAATGTACTTCTGTGACATCAATCCCATTGAAACAAAGGAATCTGCCAATAGGAGAGAGTTTGAAGATCAAAGCTTATGCTCTCTCTTCTTCCCTACATGTATGCTGGGAGACTGAAATACACAGTCTCAAACTACAATGTGGAACTGCGCCCACTGGAGGGCACTGCTTCCTAAGAAATTAAGATTACAGCTCAGCATCTTGATGAAATTAATAGGAGGAGGCAAGGTAATATAATTGACAGATCCCTGGAGAGCTCGTTCCTATATTTTATTTATAGCTTCTCAGATGGCTTGGCCCTGCCAGTTCCTTCTGATTGGTACTGGGGTTATTGAAAGAAGTGACTCCATTTTCTGGACTTTTAACTCTTTTTCCTTTGTTGAAAGCGGCTCGGACTAGAAATGACTCTCAAACATTTGGATCTCAGTCTTCACCGGCTTGCTCTTTGACCCCATTCCACAATCAAGAACCAGCGACTCCACTCCAACTCAGCTGCATTCATGTGCACTTGTGTGTAAAGATTTGTGGCTTGGTTCATAGCGGGGATGTTCTCACTCTCTCTTGGTTTCAGCAATGAACTGATTCAACACAATGCCTCTAGCTGAAAAGGTGTGACAGAAGAAATAAAAGTAATATTTCTACTTGGGAAGAAAAATGCATCGTGCCACATTCCTCCAACTCCCTAATGGTTCTGTCATCTAAATAATGGACACAACCTGGACATGAACTGATTCAAATCCTGCCCTCAAAACAATGCTATAGAGCACTGCACACGAGAACAACTAGACACAAGAACAGTTTTTTCCCAAACGCCATCAGTCTGCTAAATAAATAATTCCCTCAACATTGTCAATTATTACTAAGTCTGCATTACTAGTACTATTAATCTCTTACTATTACTCTATCCAGGGCTTTTTTTGAGCCGGAGCTCGGCGGAACGCCGTTCCGTCCCCACCAATCGCGCGCTACCACTTCCGGGTTTTTTTAGCGCGATGGGGGGGGCGCGTTCCGGCACCTTTCAGCGCCGAAAAAAAGCCCTGTATAGTATACATACATGGACTATAGGCAGAAGTCAAACAATCAGTAAATTACAGCAGGGAAGAACACATGGCGAGAGAGAGAGATGCCCTAACAGGGCCTCTTCTTATTATACAGGCTCTTAAAGGGATAACAGCCAATACTTTGCAGACTCATTCCCATCATTGCATCAGTGCATCATTGCATCATCTTAGCAGGTGGTCAGCTCTTAAATCACTACCTGACAAAATATCTTATTTAGCAACTGAAATTTTGGGCTCAATTGGGGTCATAAGTCGAGGACTACCTATATTCCCTAGAGAGAAGGATGGTCCTATTCTTGCTCATGTTCTAAAAGGCAATCAAGTCCTTTCTCTTCTGAAGCACCTTTGGGAATAAGAGACTACTGAATTGTTCCTCAGCAAGTACACCAATTAATTGTTGAGTATTGTGATGAACGTGACTCCACGGTAGTCTATGATCATGGTTTTATTGCTGTTATTAGTCGTTTTAATTTTTGATTCATGCATATTTTAATTGTAGTTGTGAGGAGTTGTGTAAGCAGCTCAGAATGATTTTCTGGCGAGAGTGGCATATAAGCCTTTGTACATGAATGCATTAATGCTGGTTGAGATAGGCTGATGAGGGCTTTTGTTAGGATAATTGTTTCTAAAATAAATACAAACCTAATGCTAGAGATTTCATTTAAGTGAGGCAATTAGTTGTTCCCATAAAGGTCTACCATTTATTTCTTTGGCACAGAAATGTGGTGGATGATTTTTAAAAGGTATTTCCATTGATAATTTCCAATATTGTATTGTTGGATTTCATTTGAATACTCTTATAAATTTTTACATTGGAAAGCTGATGCATTGTCCCCATTAAAGAGGCTGGTTTAATAGATTTAGGGAAAATCACTGTCATTTGCTTTGCTTTGCTTTGCTTTGCTTTGCTTCGCTTCGCTTCGCTTCGCTTCGCTTCCCATATCCCAAACAACTCTGGTCAGCTTCCAACTAGGATCCAAAATATACAGTATGTAATATAAAAGGATAAAAGAAAGAATTGACCAGAAGAGCAAAGTATTTAAAATAGAATCGTAACAAGCAAAAGGACGAAAGATATTAGACATATAGGAGCC
>JAOYMU010000192.1:100702158-100712550 GCA_025802295.1 Psammodynastes pulverulentus | reverse complement strand
GGTGGGCAATCTTGTCAGCTTGCCCACCCCTGCTCTAGGGACTCGAAAATGCTATTATGAAGTATAATGATTTTAAAACATGGTCTCATTCTGTCAGTCTAAGGCTAGAATTACATGCCAGACACTGGCTAAGGAAGCAACTGGTACAGCACATTATTGTGGAAAATTGGTAGGCAGGGGACGGATTAAGCATCCTCCTGTTTAGACTATTTCCTATGCAAAGTCTGCCTTCCCAGTCCCCATGTACACAGAAAGAATTTAAGAAACCACGGTGATACTAGCTGGTCTTAGAGATAAAAGGCTCAGTCGCAACTAATAAACCATTCTGTCATAAGGGAAAACGCATTTTAGATTTGGTTCACACATTAGGATATGCTCCCCATGTGATTACTTCAGGACGTCAAGGAGCTTAGGTGATGAACCAACATTCCTAAGCATGAAGCTTAATTGACCTGGAAAAATTTGCTTTCCTACAAGAATTGAGGCAGTTACAGGCCAACCGTGCAGGGGAATTAAATCAAGCAGAGTGAATCTGTTTAGCACTTCTGCAACATTAATTGCTGACAGCTATGTCTGTCAGATATGTGAGACCGAACTCACTATTTCTGGAACCAGAAAAAGGTAAAAGTCGCCTCAAGTCAGATTCAATTCCTGGTGAACATATGGACAGCTCCATATAGTTGCCTTCACAACAGCAGAGAAGTTGATTGCCCATTGTCCTTTTCCAGGATGTCTTTCTGACTTTCCAGTTTAGCCTCCAGCCTTGGGATTTCCTACTGATTTCATATCCAAGTCCTAATCAATCTGACCCTGCTTAGCTTTTGCAAGATCAAGGTTGGCTAAGTGCTACCATCTGCTATAGGAATTCTTTAAAACATGCTAATTTTCCTACTCATGTAAACACTACTCTATAAATTCAAACCTTCATTACTCAGTTCTCTTTTCCAACACTTAATAGTATAATTTATGTAAACCACTGCTGTACTTCTGCAGCGTGACCTTTTTATGCAACCGAAATTTTCTGAAATCCAAGGTTTTTCTTTTACATTCTAGCAACTACTTTATAAGTAAGCACTTTAAAAATAATTTTATTTTGTTTATAATAACCTCTGAAACTATAATGTCCCATGTAGATTTATGCAGAACAATTAGCATGTGAACTGTTTTGGGCATTCCATTTTAAAAACAAAACACTTTTTCAAGAGTTTATTTTGAGAATGAAACTAAAATTGCTCTGCTGACATCCACAATAGAGTGCCTCTGTTTAGAGCTGTGCATATTTGGGTATTCCTTGTTGTGGTTTAATTGGAGTATTATTTTGGATCTTTTGCCAGTGGGCTTTTTTTTTTTTGGTAGATTGTCCTGTTATTAGTTTGGCTGAATGGAATGATATATGGGGCAGAATTTTGCAGCAATGAGCCGTGGCAGTGCAATGGTTAGAATGCAGTATTGCAGGCTAATTCTGCTGACTGCCAGCAGTTCAATCCTGACCAGCTCAAAGTTGACTCAGCTTTCTACTCTTCCGAGTTCAGTAAAATGAAGATCCAGATTGTTGGGAGCAATAGGCTGACTCTGTAAACTGCTTAGAGCGGTTTATAAAGCACTATGAAACTGTATATAAGTCTAAGTCAGGGGTCTTCAAACTCGACAGCTTTAAGACTTGTGGACTTCAACTCCCAGAATTTCTCCTCCAGTCATGTTAGCTCAGGAATTCTGGGAGTTGCCAAGTTTGAAGACCCTTGTTCTAAGACATTTTTCATATTTTTAGCAACTTATACATTTGTAACTTTCTTTAGAAATGTACAGAAGATGATGCATCACTGAAAGTATACAAGGAAGTTCAATTTCAATAACCTTTGAAACGTCCTGTAGCTGTCTTCCAGTAGACTAAGCCTTCGTACAAAAGCGTCCTCTGTTTCTTGATCAAATCTTGTTTCCTGAAAACATGTCCATTTTTCAGTTTGGTATATGTTTTGTTCTCAACTTTACTAAGAATGTCCAGCAACTTCTGTTTCTTTTCGTATTCACTGACTTGCAAATCAACGGCTGCAATCATATCCTTGATCAGATTAAGGGCTCTACACAAATCTTGATGTTCTTCTGTTCCTTCTGTATAAAAACAGAGGGGAATAACGTTAGCAAATCCTTCTCCTTAAATATTTAGAATGGATTTTCATAAGAAAGAGCCAGAGCATTATTTTCAAATCTGTTTTGTGAATGGTTCATGACTCATGGAATTCTAAAATCAAAATACAAGCTTTGCTGCTTTAAAAAGCAGAAATCTGAAAATTCATTTAATGTTTAGAACAGGGGTGTCAAACTGGCAGCCTGTGGGCCAGATGTGTCACGGGCAGGCCATGCCCAACCCAGCTCCATGAATGGGAAAACTGTCACAAAACGTCACGTGATGCACCTAGTTTGACACCTGTGGTTTAGAAGAACCATTCATGGTGTTGCCACATTAATCTCCCAGTAATACCACATGGAGGTATTGTTCTGGTAGGACAATTATGACCACATGCTGCATTGTTCTGGTAGGACCATGACCATTAGACTTGCTTCCATTTCTTTTTCTTCCTATCATCTCCTCCTCTACTTATACCTTTGCTTATTGGACTTGAAAGTTACAAAGGCCCCTCATTGGGCCACTGATTAGCTACAACAACCTTCCCAACCGGAATGCCCAGGCTATGTGGACTTCAACTACTTCCGATCCTAGAAACTTTACCATATTTCAGGTAATTTTTTTCAAGATTAGGAACTTAAATATATTTACTTTATTAAAATTCTCCAATAAAAAACAATAAAATAGAGGAGCACATTTTACTAATGGCTTGATGGCAGACTCCACCTCCTTATTTTCATTTACAGCAAAGTAAGTTATTTGCAAAATAAGAAAAATCTGAAATTTGTAAAAAGAAATATTTTTATAGGAAATTTTTAAAATAATATTGATGTTTTGATGTTAGCTAAGATTTATTCATGAAGCAGGTAGAAAATGATTGCTTACCTTTGGTATACTGTAATATTCTTTCTACTAGAACCGGGTACTTTGTGATTCTTTGAGTGACTAGCAAAATGCATTCCGGGATTCCTCGACGCCGGGCCAAAAGATTGCTATTCCGCAGCTTTAAGAAGAGATTTAACTTTTAATATAGCCTTCAAGGTTGCTAGATATAAAATGTCACTTAGATTTTAAAGTCTCTCTGTTCGGGTGATGGAAGACAATCTTCTATATATTTTATTTCTTGCTTCAACCCATCTGATATTCAGCTATTAATCACTTCATTTTGCCATGCTATACGGCTGATGCAGGAAAAAAACGAAGGAATTTTATAATAATTTTGAATAAGTTATGTACGGTGCCAAAGAAAATGCCCTGGGATGGTAAAAAAAATAAAATAAAGATGGCTCTAATAGCAAGAGTATAAAAAACCCATCTCCTTTATATGTTTATCAATCCTGCACACCACACAAAGGGTTGGGCTTCAGTTGTGCTGCTGTGTTTGCCACTTTAACCTTTTTGCCTAGATGTTGCTGGTCCCTTACTCTAATGAATCACAAAAGCCTGTAGGTGGTCTGAACATTCAGAGGAAACAGTAAAAGAAATAAAATACTAACGAAGTATATTGTTCTATGTATATAAATACCAAAAAGCTTTTATTTCCATTGTGGACTTTTCCCATTGGAATGGGATAGGTTATTATCTTATTTGTAACTAGGTACAAATAAGTCAAAAGCAAATAAGCCAATGCATGTAATTGTGGTTTTTTAATTATCTAAATAATCAGAAACACTGAAGGTATTTTATTTATTTTTTATTTCATAAGGCTTTAATGATAAGCCCTTTTTTGGAATGAAAATAAATGTGTCTATAATTATTTCATTAAAAATAAAAGGCAAGCTCCATAAAAGAACTATGTGTTTGTTTGTTTGTTTGTTTGTTTATTTTGTTCTATTTGTACAATGCCCAATATCCAATTCCTCTGCCTTAAAACATTTCAATGGCTTTTTTTACATTGGACGAAATTTAATGAGTTTTATCCACAACAAAATAAAATACTGATATAGGAATGGATTTTCCCTTTCCTTAGAGACTCACTCTTCACCTTGAAAATCTTAACAAAAAGTAAAAAATAAGAAAACTGTTTTGTATAAATGGAAGCCTTTTGTGTGGCACAAGATATTATCCATTGGCTGCAATTCTTACAATTCTGAAAGTCAGTATTATCAGCCATACTGCATTGAAATAGAGCCACCTTGTGGTATACTTAGGAAAAACTATTTTTGAACTATTTATTAGAATTCTAAGCTAATGTGGTATACCATTTCTCACGTTAATAGTTCTCCTAAAGTAGATAAACTTTTGTGCAACTAAGATAGATATTATCAACTTACTTTGATGAAGTTCTGGAATTTTTTGTTTTGCTGCAATTCTTTAAAAAGGCTGACTGCTTCCTTCTGGTGACTACAAAACTCCCCGTAGATTGTCTTCATTTTTCTTGCATTCTCTTCCGAAAACTGAAAAAATAGTAGCAACTCAATAGCGTACCGGTAGAACTATCACTAGGCTGCATACTGGATATGGAGCCTTCCCATATCAAATAGATTTCTTTCCCTTCACCAGCAAGCTATTTGATGCACTGGAAAAGCATTATGGACTTGGAGATGTCATACAAAATAAAGGGAAGCATTTGCTTTGTGATCTCAAATATCATGAAAACATTGGCAAAGGAAAGTTAAGGTTTCAGGATTATCATATTTAGGGGAGATGAGGTTGGAACAGGATCATAAAAAATGGATATATGGATAATCATTGGCTTATCAAGGCAATAGTAGCCACAATTTCCATCACTAAACAATTCAATCATAAAGTGTAATATCACGTGATTGAATCCCTTAGCAAGGCCAATCCTGGCAGTTCCAGTTGTTGCCCTAAGTCCTGGAGCATACATGTCATTAAGTGTGAAAAGATGAGGGTTCCAGTTAACAGGTGTGGGTGAGCAAAACAGGCAGACACGGGGGGGGGGGAGCTGCTTCAGGCTGGGGCTCTGGAGTGCACATGGGTTCATGGGTGTTGCAGGGAGTGTCACAAGCAGGCATTCTGAAGCATGGGCACATGCATGAGTGCTGTGGAGGGGGGAGAGGGTGCTGTGAACAAGCACTACAGAGTGTACATGGGAGCAATTTCTGACTTCCTGCCCACTTTCCCTTGACTTTGCTTGTGGAATGTCAGCAGGAAATGTTGGAAATGTGGATCATGTGACCACGCTGGACATCAAGTGCCTGCCTCATGATCACATGACTACTGATCCACTGCAGTGAACAGTGAATTTTGGTCATAAATCCCCCTTATTTAGTCACATTTTAACTCTAAGTAAGTGATTTCTCTTAGAATGACTATATCATCACAAACACTTTGTTGAAAAGTATAATTCTATTCAGTGCTCTACCTGCTGCACAAGGACATCTCCAATTTTGCTGATCACAAAATTTCTGTCACTTCCTTCCTGACTTGAGAGCTGCCGCCTTTCCTTCATCCTACAGAAGAACTGCTGGTGAAGTTCTAGCAGCTCATCTAAACAAGGGAATATTTTGTCCACTGTGCTGTGGTCCAGCTGTAGTTCTTCTTTCATCCCTTTTCTGAATATTTTGGACATGATGAAGAGGGTATGGATGTGGTGCACTTCTGTTTGCATTAGTTCTACATAAAAAAACCATAAAATTAAATAAGTCATGGTAGATATATTTTACAATAGCTTCTCTCTATATTTATTTTTATATATGTAAGATCCATTCCAAAATGAGGGATGCTATCAGGATATTAGGGAACACCTAAGGTCTGCAGAAGTATAAGTAAATGCATCTTCAGCAAGAAAACAAATTGAAAAGAGGAGATGGGGGTTAAAGCCCATAGAATCTAAGTAAACCCTCACAACTGTGACAAACTGCTTGGAACAAAATAACATGAAAAGGTAAGAAAAACATGCAGCACTGGGGGGGGGAAAGTCATGGCTGTCTGCCTGTAATCCTAAATAGAAGTGTTCTGCACTGTATCATTATTCAGCATGTCCTACCATTCTGTCCAAATACTCTTATTAGATGAGAGCCAGTTTGGTCTAGTGGTTAAGGCACTTTGATGTTTGATTAATTTAATTGCCTTTGATGTAGTGATTAAAGCACCAGGCTAGAAAAGACTGTGAGTTTTAGTCCTGCTGCCTTAGTCATGAAAGTCAGTTAAATAACTTGGGTTCAGTCACTCTCTCTCAGGCCAGCCATCTCACAGATGTTATTATGGAGAAAATAAGAGGAGAAAGGATTAAATATATTCACTGCGTTGAGTTATTTATAAGAAATTATAAAGGTGGGTTAAAACGTCTTTTTTTTTAAAAAGATCCATTGGGCATATTCAATAACAGTTTATCAGATTACTGCCCAACTGAGTTAACATTGAATACAAATGGAGGATAGCTCCTCTCGCTTTCTCAAAATGTTACAAAAACAAAAATATAAGTTCTGAAACTACTGTGCATTTTTATTTAATTTCACTACTGATTCCAGCATATCTTCCCCTAACCTAACCCCAAAAACTTTAATCTTAGATTGTCTACGGTTGACCTCACCCCATTCCTAAGAGGTTTTTAAGGGGTGTGCATAAGCGCACCAACATGCCTACTGTCCCTATCCTAATGTCCTTTTATTCATACTTGTTTATACTTATATGTTTATATGTTATATTCAAACCTGTATTTGTTTTTCTTATATATGCTTGACAAATAAATAATAATATATTTTAGATTACAATGCCTATTATCAAATCCTGCTGGTAGAATACAACACATCTGGTGAACGCCAAATTAGAGAAAGCTGTTTTATATTTTCACTTCCAACCATCTGTATAGAAACATAGAGGATACTTTAGCAAACTAACCAAAGATTACATCTTGTCGCTTGATAACATCCTTTTCTTGTTGGTTACAAAACCAAGGCTCCACAACCAGACTCCAAGATTCTGCCTCAAATTCCAATGTATCAGTGCTGAGGTCATTCCATAAAGAGGCATCAACATCATCTATAGCAAAATAAAAGCCATTCTTAAACATAAAAAAATAGGCAAGTTAAGCTCAGATACCAATTGAACAACAAAAATGTATTCCAGGATTGGTTTGTGTGCTGATTTTTAATACTCCAAAAGTGTACTTATGCATGCTATGCATCTGGAGATATGGTTATCAATTTCTTATAATGTTTGCATCTGTGTATTTTAATATATAATACATTTTTAATAACGGTAGCCTTTAAGGGGATGCACTTTACTTTAAAAATTGAGATCTCAAAATGAATAAGAATGTTATATTCTGTTAAGGAAAAACTTAAGTCTCACTGAGTTTACAAAAGGTTAATCCTGTTAAAATTAAGAGGAGAAGAATATGATAAACCATATCCAGTTTCACTACTCTTTATTTTAAAATCTCTTTGGCATCGCTTGGAAAGTTTTGCTGAGCACTTATGAAGGAACTAACACTTCATTCATTTGCTTCCTGCTCAAGAAACACAATGATCCTGTAGTACTGGCAAATGTATATTCAGTTTTAAAAAGACACTTTAAAGAAATACAGTGATGGCACCTCTTAAAAATTTCCAACATTTTTAAGTATCTGAAAAAGAGTTTTGATCAGCTGCACAATGCTGATCTCTAAATTTTGAGCCATGTTTCTCATCATAACATGACCACCAATAAATCCCTTTTATTTTTTTAAATATAGAATAATTCAATATTGTTTGTTAATAATGTCATATTTTTTTCATGTGAATGGTATCACAGCGAGTTCCCAGTTTACCTTCAATTATAAAAGAGTCAACAGATGAAGCAGATCCTAATGTTTGCAGTAGCTCTTCAGAGTGTGATCTAGATCTCCAACTGCTGGTATTAGTATCTGGCTCCAGTGAGGACATACTCTTTCTGTGGATAAAACAAAATCATATAAATATAGTGATTCATTTGGAAAGTTTTTTTTTTAACTGCATGACATTAGAGGCTGCTGTCTACCTTTCAGAAGTGGTACTTGGAACGCTTCTGGATAAGGAATGTTGTTGCTGTAATGCTTCTTTTTTCATAAGGGATACTCCAATGGGAATTGTGGTAGAAGGCAGAGTTGCCAAAAATGCTGGCTGTGGAGTATCTCTGAATGATAGATCTGGAAAATCAAAAATACAGTGTTAGATTTTAGCAATGTATTCTACCCATGTATTAGAGACAGTCATGATGAACTGTATGCCCCAAATCTCCAAAATCAGGAGGAGTCTAGTCGCACCTAAAGAATTATATTAAAAGCCATAAACTTTTGTGAACTAATGCTCACTTCATGGGAGGCATAAAATATCCCAGGATCAGATTCATCTCAGAAATGTTGGAGAATAACTGCCAATCTATCTAAACCAGAGGTCTCCAAACTTGGCAACTTTAAGACTTGAGGACTCCAGCATATGCTGGCTGGAGAATTCTGGGAGTTGAAGTCCACAAGTCTTAAAGTTGCCAAGTTTGGGTATCCCTGTTCTAAACAATATTGTCTTTGACAGTCAAACATATGACTGTACAGCTGCTTCCTGTATCCCTCCAGTAAATAGATAAGATAATAAAAAAAATGTTTGTACTCACCATTGCATCCTTTGATTGCATCCCCTACCAATTTAGAATGTGATTGCAAAGGCAGTAACATATCATAAACTGCCTTTGCAATCACATTCTAAATCTAATATAATAATTAACTGTCCCACTGAATTTAATAAGATTTATATATAAGTAGACATATATCAAGTTGAAATATAGCTTTGAAAAGTCTTTTGACACAGAGCATGGATAATTATTTATCAAAATGAAATGTAATTTGGAGATGTTATTGTAACATTGCAATATTTTAGATTTTTGAAAAGAATATTGTTCCTACCTCTGTGATTACTAAAACATATTTCACGCTCACTAATTTCTACATTCAATTTCACATTTTTAAACTTACTTTAATACCTCTATCAACTTCTATAAATGTCAAATTATGTGAAGAGTTCATATATTAATAGTTGTTCAAAAGGATTAAACAGTATTTACAAATTAAATGTTTGATTGTAATCTGGTTCAATCAAAATTGGAGGGAAAGTCTAATTTTCCAAGTCTTAATTTAGAGCTAAGGTACATAATGAGCTGAGGGCTATTGCTAGCCTCTGAATTGCATATTACAAACCCCACTTTCAAAAATGAAAGATGTCAAGGCCAAAACTAAATCTGATTTAAAATAAGTTAAATTTAAATACCATTAAAAGTCTTAATATGATTATTTTAGGTATATTTAATAATTTCATCTTTTTGCCACATTAAAAATAACAAAAACTTTTGAGTAGATTACAAGGATCACACCAAATAGTTGGAAGGTTACATGTGGCACAATAAATATGGTCATAGATTGGGTATTTCTGTTTTTAATGTTTGTTTAATTTAACATTTGAATGTATGCTGTCAGAAGTTATGGTGAAGCTATTGTATGTAGGAAAATCTTGGACTTGATAGTGAAGCAAGTTAAAAATATTGGATGAGTGAATGTGCTCAGTTCATTCTGAGAAGTGTACTACGTACTACTCATGGAAAGATGAAGAGATAGTGGAGACCCATAAAGAACATGGAAGTATGGAGGGAATCTTTGCCAATGTTTGTTTGCTGCTCTCCAAATTTATCTCCTCCCCTAAAACAAAGAAATCTGATATTCAAGGACAGCTTTGTTAGAAAGCTAAGAAAGGCGGTAATGGAATCGGAAAAATCAACAGAAGCTGTCCATTCTCCCAAAGACAGTCACTAATAATAACAAAATATGAAACATAACAGAAGAAAAACAATTTATCTTCTTAACTTTCTTACTCTTTAACTTACTTGTCTGGACAGTTTGTATCTTGTTCTTAACATAACTTCTATCTTGTAATTTCTGGTAAAGAAGAATGTTTAAATGAATATGAATTTCATTAAATGTATTAAATATAAAGTTTATTTAATTGGTTAAATAAATAAGAGGTGATTTAACATTTCTATGCATATGTGATCATATTTTATTAAAAGATTTTATACTGACCTATGACAGGGGTGGGATTTTACCGGTTTGGACCAGTTCAGGCATATTGGTAGCTCCAAAGATCAGCTGTCAGAGAACCGATTCGGTCTGACTTGCTCCACTAGTGGGCCTCAGTGAAGCCTCCTGGGAGCAAAAATGGGTCCCGGTTTTCCTCCCAGGAGGCTTCCCTGAGGCCCAGGAGGCAAAAACACGGAGCGCAGGGGGACCATGCAGCACCCCCCACACACACTCCATTTTTGGCCTAATGGGCCTCAGGGAAGCCTCCTGGGAGCAAAAA